>BGNK01002385.1:94249-104079 GCA_003297005.1 Symbiodinium sp. clade A Y106 | reverse complement strand
CAGCCCTAACCGGCCCTAACCGGCCCTACTCGGCCCTACTCGGCCCCACTCGGCCCGAACCCCCCAGGCGGTTCCTTTCGTTTTTGGGGTCGGCGGCATTGGCGGCAGCCATTAAATAACTTTTGCCGGTACGTCTTTGCGATGGCATTGGCTGTCAATGCAACCGACGGCATTAGAGAGTGTGTCTGTGCTCAAAACTGCTCTACATTCTGGATGCTTCTCACTGCCTCAATCTCCCAGCATCTGGCCTTGCCGCACTGTCCCGAAGAACTCGACATCGCAAAAGACCTGCGAAGTGTCTTGTTGGGTGCTTGCCGTCACGATCGCAAGCCTTCCTTTCCTTCGACTTGCGGTGTAGAAGTCACTGCGGGGAAACTGAACATGGAACTACAAAAAGACACATTAAATGCGATATTATGTGATGCTCTCCTCAGTACAGGCACGTGTTCGGAAACTTGACCCCTGGATGAGCAGCTCAATCATGCAAGTCGCGTCGGAAACATCAGAGATGACCGTCGCCGTCCTGGGCTGCTCGGCAAAGAACCGTGGGTTTGAGCTTCAAGCGCAATGCCCAGTTCAGACTTTGGACCACTCTTGGAGACGTCAAGCGACGCCTGCTTCGAAAGCCATGCTGCAATGCTGCCACCGGCATGCAAATTTGCCGTCGAGAATCGAGTTCACGCTTTCGACATACTCGCCCTGAGAGCACCTGTCCAAGGCCAAGGTGAGGTGTGCATTTTCAACCAGCTGATGTGCAGCGAAGTCTGTGTTTGCTGCAAGCCCGTGCCTCCTTGCAACGTACACATTGTAGTGCTCGACCTGTGAAACAGGCGTTGGCTGGCTATTCCCATAGGTGGTGCGAACATAGCAGTCTCCGCCGGTTCGTCTGGCTGGTTGCTTGGGGTCTAGGTTGTCCGGAGCACACACACCCCGAGGGCTTGGCTCAACATCCGAACAACATATGGTACATGTCGGGATACAGCGAAGGGCATCGCCTGGCTCGTGTCCGTTGGCTCCGACCAAGTCAGGATGCCACCGAGGTCTGCGGCATCCAAGTCGAAATCAAAGAAGCTCACATTCTCGACCACCTGAAGAGTGAGGGGGCAGGATTGCGTTTGGCTACTCTGTGCATCTTTTGGAATCTAGAAAATACAAGACAGTCATCTGGCCATTGGCTTCAATGGACATATTAAAAGCTCACCTCATGTGGCTCGTGAACAGCTTCTTTATTTATATTCTCTGGTGGCATCTATCTGTCTATCCATCTGTCTAGCGAGCTTCTCGGCCGAGTCAACTTTCCCGAGGCTTTTCCGAAGCTGAGAGCTGGACTGACACTGCGTCTGAGAACTGGAGTGCCACCGGCGTCGACTGCTCAGCCTGGTTCAGAAGGTGGGCTATCTGGTCCCTTAACTTGGGAGAATTCGACGTCTTTTGCTGCACACATCTACGGAAGCTTGGAAAGGGGGGCGGGCAACGGAGATGTGGAAACACGAGGGAAAACGGTGACGACCAGTGCATCCCTCAAAGTTCAAAGCCCGAGACCCGAGACTCAAATTCAGCATCCTACTGCACAGATATGCATAAAAGCAGTGTCGGGCCCTTGAGGGGCCGGCCAAAGAGGAGCGAGTGAAGACTGAGATAAAGGCTCTGCCGCCAGTTTTGGTCTCCGCAGGAATGCTCCTCCGGAATGGAGTCTCTCAACATATCAGCGTCGGCATCCATGACAAAATATTCTCAAGGTGCCGTATACAAGTTTCTGTATGGCTTCGATGTGGCAATGATGTCAATCCATATCGTCTCGTGCCATATCAGTCTTGTCAGCCTATGTCACAGTCACAACCAGGATGCTCAGAAATCAGACCAGATAGTCTGGATAGCACACATGTCTGGACGGTGTGGCTTGCCGCAGCTTTGGGCTATTGGTGTCCAACGCGGCGGAGCTGTTGTGCTTACCAGTTTGCTTGCCTAAGCCGTGGCTGAGGTACAGTATCCAAAGCTGTAGCAGCAGTCGTGACAGCAGTAGCAGTAGTAGCAGCAGTAGTAGAAGTAGCAACAGTAACAGTAGTAGTAGTAGTAGTAGAAGTAGCAACAGTAACAGTAGTAGTAGTCGTCGTCGTAGAAGTAGAAGTAGAAGTAGAAGTAGAAGAAGAAGTAGGAGTAGGAGTAGGAGTAGGAGTAGCAGTAGCAGTAGTAGTAGTAGTAGTAGTAGTAGTAGTGGTAGTGGTAGTAGTAGTAGTAGTAGTAGTGATAGTGATAGTGATAGTGATAGTGATACTGATAGTGATAGTGAGAGTGAGAGTGAGAGTGGTAGTGGTAGTGGTAGTGACAGATAGTGATAGTGAGTGGTAGTGGTAGTGACAGATAGTGATAGTGATAGTGATAGTGATGGTGATAGTAGTAGTAGTAGTAGTAGCAGCAGCAGTAGTAGTAGTAGTGGTAGAAGTAGCAGTAGCAGTAGTACGTAGTAGTAGTAGTAGTAGTAGTAAGTAGTAGTAGTAGTAGTAGTAGTAGTAGTAGTAGCAGTAGTAGTAGTAGTAGTAGTAGTAGTAGTAGTAAGTAGTAGTAGTAGTAGTAGCAGCAGCAGGAGTAGTAGCAGCAGTAGTAGTAAGTAAGTAAGTAAGTAAGTAGTAAGTAGTAGTAAGTAGTAGTAAGTAGTAGCAAGTAGTAGTAAGTAGTAGTAAGTAGTAGTAAGTAGTAGTAAGTAGTAGTAAGTAGTAGTAAGTAGTAGTAAGTAGTAGTAGTAGTAGTAGTAGTAGTAGTAGTAGTAGTAGTAGTAGTNGTAGTAAGTAGTAGTAAGTAGTAGTAAGTAGTAGTAAGTAGTAGTAAGTAGTAGTAAGTAGTAGTAAGTAGTAGTAGTAGTAGTAGTAGTAGTAGTAGTAGTAGTAGTAGTAGTAGTAGCAGTAGTAGTAGTAGTAGTAGTAGTAGTAGTAGTAAGTAGTAGTAGTAGTAGTAGTAGTAGTAGTAGTAGTCGTAGTAGTTGTAGTAGTAGTAGTAGCAGCAGCAGTAGTAGTAGTAGTTAGTACTACGTAGTAGCCTTCGTGATAGTAGTAGTAGCTGTAGTGGTGGTAGTGGCAGTAGCAGCAGCAGGAGTAGGAGTAGGCGTAGGAATCGTAGTCATAGTAGTCGTAGTACTCGTAGTAGTCGCAGTAGTCGTAGTAGTAGTCGTCGTAGTAGTAGTAGTAGTAGTAGATAATACTACTGGTAGTCGTAGTAGCCATCGTGATAGTAGTAGCAGCTGCAGTGGTGGTAGTAGTAGTAGCAGCAGCAGGAGGGGCAGTAAGAGTAGTAGCAGTAGTAGCAGTAGTAGCAGTAGTGGCAGTAGTACTAGTAGTAGGAGGAGGAGGACGAGGAGTAGTAGTAGTAGTAGTAGAGTAGTGGTAGTAGTAGTAGTAGTACTACTACTACTACTAGCAGTAGTAGCAGTAGTAGTAGTAGTAGTAGTCGTAGTGGTAGTGGTAGTGGTAGTGGTCGGGGTGGGGGAGGGGGAGGGGGGGTAGGGGTAGGGGTAGGGGTAGGGGCAGGGGCAGGGGCAGGGGCAGGGGTAGGGGTAGGGGTAGGGGTAGGGGTAGTCGTCGTGGTGGTATTACGAGTTGTTTCTACTCCTGCTACTACCTTTGCCCTACCCCCAATTCTCCCTGCCGCTGAAGAACTGACGACATTGCCTCTGCAGTAAGGATCCCTGCCTCTGAAAGATTGACACCACTCAGTACAGGAAAAGCACTATAAGAGGCATAGCTGTAAGGCTTCACTGAAGGCTCCAGATGAAACGCTGTGGACGTTTTCTGCTTGAAGTTTGTGGAGCAGTGCTACCATTGTCCGGAAGGCTTGATTTGAGATTTGGGCTCGGCTAGGCCAGGTAGATTTTCCAGTGAAGGACTTGCACCCTTCCTGTGATTGAAACAGCGGATGACAAACATAGCTTGGCTTCGTCTGGCCTGGCTTGTCCTCAACGCGGGTTTACGGTTCGATCCGTTTTAACCATTCTTATCGCTCTCGTCATTACTGTCTCAAGGTATCCCCATGATTGCTATAGAGGTACTGGTGTGCCACTACTTGCAGGGTGGCTTCACGGAAAGATCCGGAAAAAAAAAAACAGCATGCATCCTGCTGATTTGTAATTTCAGTGAGTGCGGCAGCGGATTAAGATTAAGCTGGCTCGGCCTGGCTTAGGGAGGATGACTAAACAAAAGACAATCTGAGTGATAATGCCCGAAAGCAATATTTTCAGCGAGACGAAGCAGGCAGTTTATATGTCACCACGAAGCGGAAGGAACAAGCGAACACAGAAAGGAGAGTCGAATAGCAAGCAGTGAACACAACAAGCAGCAAGCAACGGGCACAAAGAAGACAACAACAACAACAACAAGAACAACAACAGCAACAAAAAGAACAAGCAAAGAGCGAAAGGCACGGGGTCATACAGCGTTGAGCAAAGCCGACAATGTCAGTAAGACCGCACGCCGAAAACAGCAGAAGTCAGAAACACCACGCACAAGCAACAATGCTAGAAAAACAGACATGTCTACCTCCACAGTGTCATACCACCGAGCAGCAATGAAAACGTCAATGCCCTCCGAATCATTGAAATTGTTTGCTCTTTCACGCTCGGCTCAACCCGTCAAACTGAATCGGCTTTCCAACATCATGACATCGGCAGCCTCTCGATCCGCAACTCTGTCCTGACGTCTGTTCCCACTGCCACCTCCGTGCCAAGGCTGAGGCGCTGATCACCGCCTGCAGTGGCACCTCAGAGTCGTAAACAACCTCATGCGGCAAAGCGTTGTCAGGACGACTCGATATGACCTTGGCCCGTCAATGTATGCAGGCCAAGCGTTTGCATCGGCACGAGTTTCGCGACAAGGACACTTGTCATGTTGAGTGATAATGCAGAGGTTGTATCATCGCTACGACCCAGGGCACTCAGGTACAGCGCGTAGGCATCCACCCTCTCCAGGAAGCCTGAGCCCACGTCGCGGAGTGCCAAGCATTTACTTCGCTCCGCGGGTTATGCTCTAACTTACGGATGATTTGACTGTTGCTATGAGAAGAGCCTGCGCAAGGCTTCACATCCCACCCGAACGCACCTTCCGGGGCCGTCCAGGACACATCGCCGCCAAGCTCCTGACTCTCTGGGATGGGATACCTCTAAGCGTGCTCTAAGTCTAGTCGAATTCCCTCCACTCCCCCCCATGCAGTGTCTTTAGAGACCCTCTTTGATCCTCGGACTCGAGGTCTTTGTCCACAAAGCGGATGCTCGACACAGACGCGTTGGCATCCAGAATCTGCTGGCTTGCGGGAGTCGTCTGCTCCGAGAACCCGGATGTTGCCTCAACTTGGGCAAATTCCGACTGTCCGAGTCCGAGTGGAAGTTTGCTTCTAGAAATCACTCTAAGGGACGTAGATCAGTACGTGGGTGAAGTTCAGAATCTGGGTGTCCGGAGGAACGATGACCAGGCTCTCGTTTGCCGCGACACTGTCGACCAACAGCTTCTGGCATGCCATGTCCTCTCCATCAGAATTTCGAATCCAAGGCCCTCGAACCCTTGGTAGTAACCTCAAGAAACATCTCTCAGCTTCAACCCTCAATTCATGCCCCACCTCTTCTAAACGCCTCGAAAGCCATCTCCAAACCACCGAGAGAAAATCTCAACACAGCAGCTGCTCGATCAAGTAGGCGGATGAAGTGTACAAGTTTTGACAGCGGATATGGCGGACAAGAGTTTTTCTCGCACAGCTACTCTGCAAAGGAAATGAGATTATTTTAAGCTTAAGTACTAAAGGCTATATAAAACTTTATCATTCATCACATGCGACATCAAGGTGCATACGCCAAAACCCTGAATTTGAAGGGGGTCAGGAGAAGACCAAGAAAAGAGCCCGAGCTCCCGAACTCCCTCTGGCCCGGACAGTTCTCTGAGAGTGTCCTGGCACGCTGCATCATCGGCGAAGAAGATGTTATAGCCCAGCCTCAGTTAATGACGAGACCTAAAGTGCTACGGCTCGGAGTGCTGTGAGAGAACACCTCTTGTGCGATACTGTGCTCTTCTTTCGGGCGTGGCCTAGGCAGAGTTCCTGCTGCACGATTTGGACGGAAGGATCTGCATGCTGTGTAGGGCAAGACAGGTGTTTGCCCTAAGCTACAACCACTAAGCCAAAGTACCCGCACAAACTTCGATGCTACTCCGTGACCATAGGACCCAAAAAACCTTCCACCGTTCGAGAGACCCAGAGCAGTAAGAACATAAGTCCGTTCATGAACTGGCTTCATTCCGAAGGTCACCAGCCGGTCATCGGCAGGGGGGATCCAAGTGATGTTTCCTCCCAGCTCCGTCACATCCAAGTCCTCCCACAAGCGAATTCAGCGAGGGTTCAGACTCCGATCGTTTGGACGCCCGCTCCTTGCTCAAGTTTCAAGGCTGTCTCATGCTCAACGGGTTGTCACTGCCGCTCGACACCCTGACATCCCAGAACCCTAAAAGCTCAAATGCGCCCTGCCTCATCAACAAAACTCAGTTTGTAGCACTGCCCATCTCGGCCTTGTCCGGGAAGGACAGGTTCCCCACAAAGGCCGTGGAATCGTAAAGTGCCACACCCACCGGGGTGCTTTGCTCTGCCAAGGTCGACTTCGTGTACACCTTAGGACACCGCAGCCCAGTTGTATAGGATCAAGCTTCCGGGGTGGAGGCTACCCTTTAAATTTGTCTTGAGATAAGGTCTGGCGTGGTTGAAGGTGGTGGCTTTGCTAGGACTTTCGAAGTGCAGCATAAGCCACCAGGAAGTGGTTGAAGCTGGAGATGCTGGTGTCCTGAGCGGCAGAAAGGACGACGCCGCGCACTAACCCTTGTAATACTCATCACCCAGACCCAGGCGGTTAGGTACATCCTGAGCCCTGCATTCCCCCCATGTGCCAATCGGCAAACGGGTCCACAAAAAGCTGCATAAGCGCGAGGAGTCAATGCAGATTTGTTTCACAAAATGTTATTATCCTGCTCGCTGTAGCGAAAAATTGTGATGCTTGCTGCCCGCGGTCCGCCGGCAACGTGGTCCGCTGCGTACCGACCAACACCTCTCCACCTCGGACTGAGACGCTCCGAACAGTCGAGGGAATGCCACAAGATCACGAAAGCAGTCGCTGCGTGTGCTGCATTTGTGTATCGTTCGACGATGGTGCACTGAACAGCAATGTGGGCGTGATGCTGACCCTGATTAAGATGGTGAAAGTAATCGTGCTCGTAATCAAACCCCGCTATTCTGATCGACGGGGCGTGCTGACGGAGTCGCGTGGAGCTGGCTGATTGTTGTTTCTGCCATGCCGCCTTGCTGCAGTTGTGGTGCTCTTGCTTACTAACGCTCTGTAAAGTCTTTGTCATGGATGCTCATGTTTGCCACCATCATGGTGATGAGCACTGTCAATTTCGGTTGGCGGTTACCGATCGGATAGAGTGCTTTGTTGCCCTGTTGCTAGACTGCTAGATTCTGCTAGATCCATGCCAAGTCGCCAGCAGCTAGGGAGCGGCCAGTGCCGACCGAGTCCAAGGCAAGGTACACCACGTAAAACCTCCGTGGAGCCCAGTTCCAGGCTGCGTGGCCGTTTTCGCGCGAACAGGCTTCTGTCCCCTCACACTAGATGTGCTTATCGCGACAAATGCTCTGCCTCTTCTTGTGAAATCTAAATCAGCGCAGACTGAGGGCTCAGATCCGACACACCGTTAGGAAGAATGCCAGCAGTTTTTTTACACAAGCTGTATTGTCCTAGCACATCTTGCTTTGCCGAGCTGATGCCGGTAGAGGGCGAAACCCTTAGCAAAAAACTCTTGCGGCTGCTTTGGGGATCAATAATGTCAATACGTGTCAATCGAGCGTCTCGACTCGCTCGGTGGATGACGGCTCTTGCCACAGCAGGTGACCTGCATGCATCTTGTTCGAAAGTTGTGCTCAATGGAGATGGGAGGTCGCCACAAGAAGCATGTGTGAACATGAACCAAGTAAGACTACTCAAGGCCCCCATCGCTGAATCCAAAGCTGCTCCCCGAATGACGATCATGATGATCCGAATGATACAATGCTGACAGTCACGGTGACTGCGATGGCAGATAGTAATCCGGGATGTTGTGACCATGATGACCCCGACTGCTCGTTGCATCTTGCGAATACTCCCATAGGGCATCGATGTGAAAGCTAGCCACAACAGTGGTAAGGCTCTTTAAACACCTCCAAGTTCATCTTCATCCAGGTCCAGGTCGACGAAGCTCACCGCTGAGACACTCGCAACAGTGTCGACGATACCTGGAGATGGAAGCTGAGCATCCGCGACCGATGAACCATCAGTCGGTTTGGGAGCCGATACTGAAGGATTTGCACGGATACTCATCAACCCTGAGCCCTCAAAGCCGCTCGTGCTCCGAGCTGCGGCGCGCAGCTGCCGGCGTGGTTTGCTCCACCAGCTCCGAGCGGGCGTATACAACCAGGTGACCTTGGGCGACTTCGGGTAGATTCCGCACAAGTGCCAGGCTGGCAGCCTGAACTGCACTTACACAAAAACAGTTGTGACCAAGCGGCTGAACGACTGCAACGCTGTGTCTGCGGGAACGTCCTGAAAGGGTCGCCGACAGGTCTACCAAAGGGCTTCTGCTCTTTCGAGCTCTTTGTCGCCAAAGGCCCGCACTCCAAAATCAAGGCAGCCCCAACACAGCGCATGTTGCCCAGATTACAGATTAGTCCGTCAGGTTGCTGAGAGCGAGAAACGCTACACGTGCTCATCATGTGCCCAGCAGCGAAACTGTTGGCGCCATCCGAAATATTGCCCAGGTAGGAGCGGTTCGTGCCTCGGTGCAAACTAAAGTAGCTACATGTTCAGTGTTCAGCAAGTTGTAGAAAAAAGACGCAGGCACAGTCAACCCCGCAAGCAGCTACAACACTTTGAACTGATCAAAGTATGCCGGCGTATGCTTTCTATTTCTACCGTATACTGTGTATCTATAGTATAGCTTCGAAGCGATTGCCGAAAGCTTCAAAGGGCAAGGCTAAGCCTCTCAGCGCGCTGAGCTGGGGCGGAGGCCATTGCGGTCTTCGGCGAGATAGACCTCGGCTGGGGACTTCATTCAGGGGCTCGGGATTCACTTGCCCTCATATATAGGCCCCTCTACGGAAGGGGGCTTGGGTTTGCAAGCCTGCTTAGAGCTCACCGTGGAAGTTCTTATCAACTCAGGTTGAAGCCTACAGCCCGAAGCCGGGGTGACTGCTGCTTCCTTGGCCAAGCAATCTTCGTAGCAGCTACGGCTACGGTAGCAGGATGGAGTGTCGAAGCCATGGACAATTTTCTGGATCCCCAAAATCTTGTGTGTGCTAACCCTTCAACTGACACAAGTGTGTGAAACACAGAAACAACCTACGGGGGCCCGGGTAGGCTTGGTTTGCGGTTCCGGAGTTGTGTTGCTGGCCTCGCCTCGTAATGGGTGGCCTCGGTGAAGTCGCTGCCGTTCTTCCAGAACAGCACGCCGCCAACTTCGAATTCATCAAGATCCTTGAATTCTCAGTGTTGCCGTGGGCTGAATGCAGGATGCGTCGCTTCGTTGGGCTTGTTGCTCGTTAAACTTGGCACATATTCCGTGGCTTACAGTGCAGGTTCCTTGTCTTGTGCAGCATGCTGTGCCAGGAGTCTGGGTCAGAATTCCGCCCTGGCTTATAGTATTACAGTGCCATTACAGTGCATGTTGCACCACTGGTGCTGAGGTAAGAAGTGCCAGTTGGCATTCCGGGGAACATGCTTACCAAACTCGACGACGAACTCTCGCAATCTCCGCGTGTGGGCAATATGCAAAGGGACTGTA
>BGNK01002385.1:44441-89046 GCA_003297005.1 Symbiodinium sp. clade A Y106 | reverse complement strand
TTTGATACAAGCCAACTACCTGCCATCGGCTGTGCCTCGATTCAAAAGCTCAAAGCTCGAATCCCTGGACCTGGCCTGGTCGACGAAGAGCAAATTGGAAATGCTGCTATTGATGTCCAAGATGGGGGTCGACATGGGCGTAGACCTGAAAATGGTCCAGCTTCTGGGAGCAGTAGCGGTGAAAGCAACACCACCGCACAAGCTCTCCGGAAGCTACAAACGAAGCGCCACGTCGTCTGTCCGAGCGGCTGCTCGGCTCCCGAAGAGGCAGTGGACACTAGAAGATGGGTGAACGACTCCAAGGCTGACCTGTGGCTGCTTGGCTCTAGGATCGGGAAAAGCAATGAGTCTCATAAGGCTACTGATCCCAAATGAGCTGGCAAGCTCCGGCGCGACGTCGAGCAAGTGAATGCCGACGGAGACATTGGCAACCTTGCACACAGAGCAGCGCGGCTTTGCAGTATGCAGACTCTGGCTGTCAGGTTCCACGGTGGCTTTAGCACTGTGCAAGACACTGCCAGGACTAAAGGCGTACTTACATCCTCTGAATCTGCCCCTTCGTGGCCGAACATCGCCTACTGGACGGACTGAAGTTGAAGCATGCTCACAGGCATGGCCTGTTCTCTGGTGTTGCCAAGACTCACAGCCTATGCCAAGATTCCTAGATCCTAGATGTTGGATTTTCAGCTTCTTCCGCACCACGCGTTTACATGCAAGCGAACTCCGAAACCATTGAGTCTTGGTTTGCCCGTGTCAAGGAGCATAAGTCCGCTCACAAACGGCCAGCAAGTTCTCGTTTACATCAACGTCCGCCCGTTCAATGAGGTCACTGAAGTCCTGACGAGACTGTCATCATGATGGTGCTCATCATGATGCTGGTGTTGGTGAGGTTTAGAACCTGTGCACTGAACAGATTCACGACGATTGTCATGCTGAGCATGTTCCAGTGCATGAAAAAACTCGTAACCAAGAACTTGGAAGTTGTTGGCTTTCGCATTGAAAGATGCTGGTGCTGGTTTGTGGAGCTTGAAAGCTTGCGGGCTTCCTCACGCTGCCAGCCTGCGGAATCTCCGACCTCAACTTAAGCACTTCGGAGCCGGTTCCGCTTGCGGTCTTTGATTCTGGCTCAACTTGGCTGCTGCGGCGCGATTCTTGGCTTGCCACCAAAAAATTTGATAAGTGCTATTTCGGAATCTTGTCGTCTCGTCTTGACACCAACTCTGGCGCAGTGCTACTAGTAAGAGCAGTAGTAGTAGTAGTAGCAGTAGTAGTAGTAGTAGTAGTAGTAGCAGTAGCAGTAGTCGTAGTAGCAGTGGTGAAGTGGCAGTTGTATTCTGCATTATTGCAGGATTGAGGCTAAAGCGTGCAGGAGTGTTCTGCATTGGGGGTTATGGTTTAAGGATTGAAAGCTGATTTTAGGGGTTGAGGTTTAAGGGCATGAGGGCTGGAGGGTTTAGGGTTTCAGGCCAAGTGATTATCTTTCTGGTGTCTAGGGATTATGTCAGGATTAGCTCCCCAGGCGAACCGACACGATCTGCAAAACGCCCGTAGGCGCTCTACTAGTTCTAGTACCAGTACGTACCAGTACTATATAGTACTTGTGCTACTCTTACTACTACTCCTTCTGCTACCTAATTCTACTACGACGACGACTACTACTACCACCACCGCCACCACCACGACGACTACTACTACTGCTACAGTACTGCTACAGTACTGCTACAGTACTACTACTACTACTAGTACTAGTACTAGTACTAGTACTAGTACTAGTACTAGTACTAGTACTAGTACTAGTACTAGTAGTACTAGTACTAGTACTAGTACTAGTACTAGTACTAGTACTAGTACTACTACTACTGAACTACCAGACTGCTACTACACCACTTCCACTACATTACCGCTACTGTACCACCATCATTCGGGATTTGCAAGGCCCAGGTGCCTTTAACCCTCGATAAGACAAGACAACAACTGACAAGCAAATCGAGGACACACCTTGCACAGATTCAGATGATGCCGAATCAAGACAAAAGAAACATCAACACGCAGACTCTAAACGCGTGAAAACACACCTCAACATCTTCTTCTTGTGATGCTGTTCCAACTTCGCAAGGCTTCAAAGGTCTAGACAAGACTGTAGACGATTTACAAAGATCTGAAAAGGCTTTACAAGCTTTCGGAGTGTGTCCGACATTTTGAAGGTTTTCCTTCACGGTCGGTCTGAGGTTCTAGAGCTCTTCCCCGTCATTTCTTCATCGAGGCAGCGTTTTTTAAGCTCTACTAGCTGCACTTGTGCCACATAAACGGTGGTGAATACTTACTTGAGGTTTCCTAGAATAGCAAGATGTTCTTCATGTCTTGCAACACTTCTTATCATGTTTTCTGAGATTCAATAAGTCAAACAGATTTTGCCGGGCCCGGTTGGACAAACATGTGCCACTTTCAGCCTCCTGCCCTGAGGTTTTAGCCCCCGCGAGGCTTAAAAGCCTGTGGTTCTAACGTTGCGGCTTGAGCTATGGAGCTTCGGACTGTGAGGCGCGGGTGAGGCCGGTCAGGTTTGGGGGGTGGGGGGNGGGGGGGGGAGGTAGCCGATTGGAGGCCGAGCGCACGAAGTCCCCGCCGAACAACAGGTGTGTTCGAGCGAAGTCCCCGAGGGTTTCAAGGCCCGTGGATTGAGAGCGTAGAACCTTAGGGACACTAGACGGCGACTGCTACAACTACATCTACAAGCACAATGACAAGAAAGCACAAACACAAGCACAAGCGTAATCTCCTACTACTACTACTACTACTACTAGTGCTACTAGTGCTACTAGTGCTACTAGTGCTACTAGTGCTACTACTACTACTACTACTACTACTACTACTACTACTACTACTGCTACCCCTGCTACAACTACGACAGCGACGACGACTACGACGGCGATTACTACTACACTTCTACAAGTACGACCACTAAGAAATATTGCGAAAATATTAGTGCCACTATTTTTAGAGCTTCTGTAATAACAACAACCATCACTGCCATCATCATCATCACACAATCATAACGACATACGTTACTAACAATCATCGTGCTAACAATGATTACTGCTAGTGGTAGTGCTAGTGTTGCTGCTCCTGCAACTGCAACTGCTACAAGTACTGCCTCTGCTGCTGCTGGTTGCCTCCGCCACTACACCTGCTACTTCTACTTCTTGTTACTGTACCTGACAAGCAACAACAACTGCGGCCATTGCCAGCCCGACACCACGCCAACGACGGTCGTTGCCTTGGGCATATTGCTGAAGACTAAGACCCGAGGATCGACGGAGACAAAAGATCAAGAATAAAGGATGCCTCAGCCTATGTGCCTGAAGCAGAACCCGGAGAGTTCCAAAGGCTCTGACGACTGCACCGACAAGACAGGCCTCGACCAAACATGGTCAGCAAAAGAAAGCCCAACCCGCCGCAAAGCACCAGGTACCCATCCCCACATCCTATTGCATCCGAACACCGCAACCCTCAAGGAAAAGCGAGGCTCTAAATCGCACAACATAACCCGAGCAAGCGTCGAGCGGCTGCATTGACGAGGTCTCAGCGTAGTGTTCATGGCAAGGTGCCACAAGCTCTGAAGACAAATGCAGAAACCCTTATATACACTGTCACTAGACACGACCGGCTAAACCCAACCTGAAAGGCCGAATCCAAGCCGTAAAAACTCAAATCGAAACGAACCTCAACCCAAAAGCCCGTCCGATTGGCGGTGTCCTCTTCTATCTCCGCCGTTGTCTCGGAAGACTCGTTTGAACAGGCGGCTCCAGGCGCTGCCTTCGGGCCGCTCGCTTTTGGGTGGTTTTGTGCAGGTCATAGTAGGCCCTGCTGGCATTCTCGAGCTTTTGGGGCTGACGGTTCAGGGCCGAGATTGCGGGGGCTTGGGGGACTTTGGGTCCTCGTCTCGCGGACACCTCGGGAACCTGCCTGTTAACATCGCAGAGGAGTTCGCTGAACCTGCGAAGGCAAATAGATCGTAGCACTCGTAGGCCCCCAAACAACACCGCGACGAAGTCCAAAATCTCAATCATGCCCCTGTTGACGTCTCAGGCACTGCTCTGGCCAGATACACGATGTACGTCACCACTTCCTGAGCTTGATCTCCCGTCTCGAAAGCCGACACCCTGCGTCGCAGCTTCTACAGCCACTCGAACTCCGAATCTGCAGATGAGGAGCAGAGACATCACCCGGAGGATCCCATGTCAGCGGCCCCCCGATATCCGCAGCATCCAAGTCGTAGTCTGCAAAGGTAACGTTGGACACCTATCAGAATCGAACATTCGCTGAGATCGCAGACTCGGCTGGGACTAATCATAGTGCTCAGCATGAAAGGACCAGCGATGGCTTTGAAAGCGCAATCTTGCAGCTGGCTGCAACGGAGCCCCTTGCTGTCAATATCTGTCAATGCACATTCCAGGCAAGGCACAGCAAGACGTGAGGATGGTGAAATCCCTTGAAAATCTGTGTACCGCAGTCGGTACGACAGGAGCTGGGGCCCGGGCTGTTGCAAACGTATCCGAAAGTGCTGTTGCAACCGGAGTTGTCTGCTCGGCCAGTGAAGACCTCTCAATTGCTGGGTCACTGCAGATTTGTGTTGCCTTTCGTCCATCTCGCTAAGCCCACACCCTTCGCCGTTTGCATGAGCAAGCACCGCCATCTTGGGTTCGCAGCCAGTATCACGACTGGCGGCGCTCACATGCAAGGGGTCCAAAAGCAGCAATGCTAGCTGATCTCGATGGGGACGAAGGATTGCTCACACAGTGCGAACCCACATATGTCGCCCAGATACTTAAGATTAGTTTCAACTGCATTGTTTTGCACATGGCATGTGCCCTTCCATGGCATCTTCAGAAATCGGCTTACACTTGAATGCACGGTGATGGGGCGGTATCCTCCACTTCTGCTCCCTGTAAGACTTTAAATAAATACTCTGTGCTAGTTGGACCATTCTCGACGAGTTCGACTTCTCCTTGTTTCTCTGAAAAATTTTCTTTGTAAATCACGACGAAGAGACAGTCTGCTTGTATCCACCTTCCCAAATGCTTGCCGTAACGATCAAGTCAAAAGCAGCTCTCCCGCCGCCCGCCATGTCATCATGCTGATGTATCCCGGTTACGGATTAGGTTGCTTCCTTCTGGTGGAGTGGAAAATAGTGGAAAGCGTACTGTGCGAGTCCACAAGTGCCCGTCGTTTGGAGCGGGCGCATATGGGGTGAACAGTTTCATCCGCCAGTACGACTGCCTCTCATTTTGGTCGCCGGCATTTGGACTCATCCGGGGTCCGAATGGAATGCGTTGTGTTGGAGCACTAGGCTATCGGGATGTTGACATTTCTAGCCATCTTGAGTGATCATGCACTTGTGTACTATGTCATGTGGTCGTTCACTATTTGGGATCTACTCAGTCTTTCCGTCTATGGTTTGGTTTAGCATGGCCAGAATGACGAATAAACTCCTATATTCCCAGCCACAGGCAACCACGACTCCAACTACTCCACGTCCGGTGTGACCTTCCAGTGCCATCTACAGCAGTGGCAGTCCTACACACAGTCACACAAGATAGCGCGGATCCAGCTCTGAAAGATTGCGTGCAAACCCCAAAGGATTACGTTGGACCCCAAAGGATTACGTGCGGTTCTACCTTCAACCGGAGGAGCCCGAACCTCTTAATCTGCAGCTCGACAGGCCTTGTGTAGACTACAAGGTGGCTGAAGTTTTGGCGAGGGGTATCGTAGAGGATGTCAAGCGAGGTGATGTTCACCTTGTCAGGCCCGTGCCCTGGCCGCTCGGGCGAAAGAGGATGTAGGATTTGAGTCTGCGAAAAGACATGAGCAGCGAAACCTGCCACAACCCCGGCCCGCAATGGCCAGGCCTGGTATCAGCATTGTGTACATTACCCACTGGTATAGAATAAAGCTACAGTCGGCAGGGTCACCGAAGCTGCATGTTCGCGAGACTTCCATGCAGAATTGTTGCATGGACTCTTGTCTCGCTGTGGGTTTGTCTGCTAGAAGGAAAATTCGCGGGCGGGGATCCGACAGGAATGGATGTTTTGCTGCCCGGGGTCCGTCGGCAACGCAGTCCGCTGCTCGCCGACCGGCACTTCTCCACCTGGACTGAGTCGCTGCGAACGAACGAGGGGATGCCACAAGACTACGGAAGCAGTCGCTGCAAGTACTGCATGTGTGTATCGCTAGAGCAACGAGTATGTCCAAAGGGATCGTGAAGCAGAACGATTTCAACCCGACTGCGATGCCTTCTGAGAAGAAGTGCTTTCCTCTCTAGGATTCCGCTTGGTATATATGAGGCGCTGGACGCCAGCGATGCTTGTGACAGTGACGGTCGGTGTAATGTTGACCAAGATGGTGATGGTAGTCGTGGCTCACCATCACCATTCTGATCGGCTATGCTGCTGGTAGTCGTGCGGAGCTGGCTGATTGTTGCATGGTGCTGCTGCACTGCTGCAGCTGTGCTAATCTTGAGAAATATAGCTGTTACCTCTCAAGTTCATCGCCTTGATTGTGATGAGTACTGTCGTCGGAGAGATTGTTGCCCTGTTCCTGGATCCACGCCAAGCCGCCAGCAGCTAGGGAGCGGTCAGTGCCGACCGAGTCCAGCGCAAGGTACACCATGTAGAACCTCAATGGAGCCTATTTCAACGATGCGCGGCCGTTTTTTGTTTCACGAAGGTTCTGCATGAGCTGGGAGCTTCTGTCCCCTCACGCTAGATATGCTTATCGCGACAAATGCTCTGCAGCTTCTTTGTGAAATCAAGCTCATCACACAGACTGACGACTCAGATCCGACACAACGATAGGAACAATGCCAGCAAATTTTTATACAAACTGTACTGTCATATTGCATCTTGCTTTGCCGAGTTGATGCCGGTAGAGGGCGAAACCCTCGGCAAAAAACTCTTGCAGCTGCTTTGGGCATCTATGCTGTCAATACGTGTCAATCGAGCGTCTCGACTCGCTCGGTGGATGATGGTTCTTGCCACAGCAAGCGACCTGCGTTCATCTTACCGTTCCCAGCAGCCGCAGGGTGCTCACATTTGGATCATGCAAATTGCATGTCAAAGCACGTCCAAACAGAAGTCAAGAAAGACCAATCCAGGCCTTCACCAACTGCTGGCCCATCAAAACAGAGGAGATACAGAAGAAGAATTCAGGTATCATCACTGAAAGCTGTCCTCCCGACGATCATGGTGGTAACGATGATCGTAATGTAGTAAGAATGAAAATGGTGGTGAGGATGATGTTGAGAAATTTTGGTACGGATGAGCATGAGGACACGTCACGCTGGCGACGATGATTGTGATGATGTCGGCGATGACATTGGTGACAACGATGATGACCGTGAGTGTTGGTTGCATCTTGCTCGGATCGAGTGAAAGCTGGCAGCTAGCAGCTAGCGGGAACAGTTTCAACACCAACCCAGCAAATGCCTCCAAGCTCGTCTGTATCCAAGTCCAGGTCCACGAAGCTAACTGCAGAGACGCTGGCAACAGTTTCGATGATGCCTGGGGCGTTTCGGGACACGCTGCAGAGTTTGCACCCGAAGCTTTACACCTCACCAGCCCTGCACTTCAATTCCCCAAAGACTCGGAAGCCTCGTGTGCTCCCGAGATGCGCAAAGCTTCCGGCGTGCTCTGCTCCACCAGTGGAGAGCGTGTGTATACTACCAAGTGACCTTGCCGTCGGGTTCCGGAGTTGCGTTGCACCCACACAAGTCATGGCACGCAGGATAGATCAAGAAGAAGACAGCAGGAGACTGATGCCGACCGGAGAGCAACCCAATTCCAAATATGCTGCCAGCCTGGGAATCGAGCACTTAACAAAAAGAACCGTGGCCAGGCGGCTGAAGGATTCCAATCCCGTCTCTGCAGGAACATCCTCAAATGGTCGACAGTCAACGCGGCAGATGGCCATGGATGACAGTGCATCGATCCTGTTTCTGCCGCCGAACTGTTGGCGGCCAGATGCCCGAACTCAAAATCAAAGCAGCCACAGGACAGCGCATTGCATGAAACTAGCTACATCCAACCAGGGTTTTTCAGAGAGCGAGCACGGCCAGACAAGCCAAGAACATGTCATGTGCCCAGCAGCGAAACTGTTGGTGCCAACCGAAACATTGCCCAGGTAGGAGCGGTTCGTGCCTCAGTGTTCAAAACATGCGCAGGGTCATGCTACAGAAAGCTATCGTAGCATATGTCCTGCCACGGTCAACCATGCAAGCAGTTACAGGCCTTGGAACTGATCAAGTGTGAGCATGTGCGAAAGCCAGAAACCCACGGGCCACTAAGACCTGGTGAGCCGGAAACCAGCAACTCCCCAAACTTATAATCTTCAAAAAGTGTGGGCTTAACTATCCTTCCGGCACCCCAGCGCCACATGCACTCGTTTGGCCCTCGGAACTCAGTGTACTGAGCTAGGGCAACGGCCATTGCTGTCTTCGGCGAGGTAGACCTTGGTTGGGGGCTTCAGGGCCTGGGAGGCAATTGCAGCTTCAAGATTGGGTAATCCTCTTAAAACTTCATCCTCAGCTAAATGTTGGCCGTACTCATCTTCAGTGCAGCTTTCGCTTTGCAGAGACCCGTTTCACATTGTCGAACAAGCTCCTTGTCAAGGCCCTGAATCGGACTGAAGCACGCAACCGGAAGCCAGGACTGAATATGAGGCCCGATGCTGAACCATTTATTTGTCGTTGCGGCCTGTCTAGCTACGCAATCTCTCTAGCAGCTATCAACATCGCCTGGGTGTTGGCCGCGTGCCAAACCTAACTTAACGGCAGGAAGCAGGCTAACCGGCGCTGTCGCAGGTATGGTTTGAGGATAGAAGAATGCTGCAGCTTGGCTCGCCTCGTAATCGGTGACCTCGCTGAAGTCGCTGGGGTTCTTCCAAGATAGCACACCGCCAATTTCAAACTGGTCCAAATCCTGGGATTTTCACGTCGTAGAGCTTGGGTTAAGGAATATACTGTCCCGGCCGTGGAGTCCACGGGCACACTTGGGTGAGAGTTCCGATGATGTCTGCCTAAAGACGGCCCGTAGTATGATTGCTGCATGATGCGAACTTAAGGTGCCTGCCGACTGCGCAAACTCAGATTCGGCATGTTGCCTGCGACAACTTACGATTCTCTTACATGTGTAGTTGACACTTGCGCCAGGCCCACAAAACACATGCATCGTGGGAAAGCGGACAATTCTCCTGAGATAGTATGGCCAGGATCCGCTCTTCTCACTCAAACGCAAAACTCATAATTATTAGTGAGCGACATCTTGCGCGACCTTCTGAGACAGGTTGTCGCACCATGCCACACCACAGACAAAACACTGTATGCGAGGTCGTTTTTCGCGGTGCTACTTCCGCTTCACATCATGGCCACGAGTCGCGACATTTTCATGGACTTGGAGCTTTCGGAGCACATGAGTGTTGAATCGATACCTGTCCGCTCCGCAGATCAGCTAGGGCTGGCGTGTCAATCGCTAAGCCCGGCTGGGTGTCAAACACAGGGTTTGAAGGAGCAGCTGCATCGATAACGGGTTCCGATCGGGGCGGGAAATTGGAAAGCGTGAAACAGCATCATATGAATGAAAGGATAGTTCGAGGAATGTTTGCAAGTGTTTTGGTCCAGCATCCCAAGACTTGAGTAGAAGCTGGTGTCCATCAAGAGAAACCCCCCGCAACACGTCCCTGTCTGTGTGTGTGTCGGTGTCAGTGTCAGTGTCGGCGTCAATGTCAGTGTCAGTGTTTGTGTGCGTGTGTGTGCGGGTATGTGTGGTGTGTACACCCTGATTGTAAGCTAAGGGTTTTTGGCAACACAAGTGGAATTTACAGTTGTAGAAGCAGGGGGGCAACGGCCCATCCCTCTACGTTGCCCAACGAAGCTATGAGAGATGTGGTGGATGAGAAGGCTGATCACCTTCTTGTACCTGCTGGCATGGAAGATGGCAACCAGGCCAAACCAAAAACCTGGCAAGCCGAGGGTTCTGTGCTTTGCTGTGTCATTGTTAAGGTTTCCAAACCGTCTGCTTCGGCAATTCCTCTGCCGAGTTTTGGGTGCCAGGGAAATGACATTCCTACACCCTCACCGGGCTTTTCAGGACGAAATATCTTGAAGGACTCGTCTTCGTCATCTCGTGAAAGTACCTCCGAGGCTCCCTCTGAGGACAGTGACAGGTCGGTTGAGCAACGTCCAGTCCCAAAGAACAGTGCTCGCACCCCAAAAGGGTCTGTGGGCAAAGCTCTTCAAGAGAAACGACGAAGGCAAAACATGTTGGGAGCAGTGGAGCTTTGTAATAGTGCTATGCAGGTCGATGCACATTCTGCAGACGATACGTCAGATGTTTCAGTCATGCATGATATGGCAGATAGGGCTGTGCTGTTGGCAACTTCTCGTCAAGCCGAACCGACAGCACCTATGACTACGTCCTCGCCAGCTAATTCGGCACAGACTTGTGCTCCTCCCCCACCTCCACCTCCTCCACCTTCGACAGGTACCGACTATGCTCCCACAGCTCCTCCGAAATATGCAGGAGACGCTCTTCTTACAACCAGTGGTCAGGACGTGCATACAGAGTTGGTATTGTCTAGAGTGGTGGGTGGTGCAGCCAGTGTCAAGCTCAATAGCTGGCAGACTCGAGTCATTCTGAAGGCATCGCCCGAGCAGGACATAGAGCGTAACATGCTTGCTTTGGTGAGGTTGTGCACTGCAGCAGGGACTCACCCCCCTCCTACCTTTGAGCTTCGTTATTTTGCTACTGTGATGTGCCAGTACACTGGAGATGCCACTCAGATGTTTGCACGTGTCAGGTGCCTTGAATCAAAAGTTCATGTTTATTGGTTTTTTGAATTGCGTGAGCTTTTCGTTCCGCATGAGGACCTTTCTGCCGAGCAACGTAATCTGTTTTATTTCGCTCATGGTTCAGACACTCAGGGCATTGAGGGCATGATTCATTCACGCTTTAAACCTCCGGCTACTCTAGTTGATGGCCCCGAAGCAGCCGGCCATTATTCCCAGGCGGAACGACGATGCTTCTTTCATTCAGACCTTAGACCGAGTGACAAACTCAGCGAAATGGCAATGCCCGGTCACCACTCAGGGCTACACCAGCATACCAGGATTGCATTTTGTGCTCAAGGCTGGAGGTGGGGACGAAGCACAGCAGCAATGTGTGATTCATGGTGTGGTCCACTTCAAGAGGGATCACAAATATGTCATGCACAGCGGTAGATCCACGATTGCTGGTTTCACGGTGGCAGTTGCCAAGCAATTCACTCCACTTAGGGACGCATCAGGACGCCCGCGTTTTCAGGTTCCTCTGACACATGCTCAGCAGATCCAGCGAGGTTCGGGCAACTGATCTGTCTTTCAGCACAACGACGGAAAAATCCCAGGACACCGTCATGCCTCATGTTCATGTTGTCATGTCAGTGTTGCTTGCGCCTTGCTTGAGCCACACTCGTTGGTGCTTTTTGAATGCTTTTCAGTTTTCGGCTGCATCAATCTTTCGTTCCCTAGCGAGTGTGCGCTATGCCGCGTCGTCGAGACTCCCGCTCCAGGACTCCTCCTAGACCGCATCGCAGGAACCAGGATTCTCTTCAGGACGCACTTCTCGCCATCGATCGCGCACCAGATCTCCTAAGAGCACCCAAGGACCATCCACTCAGATGCCGAGGTCAAGGAAGCAAACTTCGCATGAGTGGGATGCAAACAGAGTTTATGGCTTGACACTTCCGAAGACTGGTGTCGACTCGACTGACTCGTGAGCAAGGGATAGCAGGCATGAGCAGTCTGGATGTTCCTTTGCATAAGGCATAAGGTGATCTCGGGAGGGAACAACAATTGGGCGTCGAGACAAGTGGCTCATGGGCGTACTGTTCAGTGGGAGAATTTTCGATCGAGACAGGAAGCCATTTTCTGTGGAGTGCTGATGCGAGTCGGTCAGATCAGGCCGAACAGGAAGGTACGGATTTTGTTACCATTGCAAATGCCTCCCAAACGAAGATCTTCCCAGCTTCCGACTTGCATGATTGGACTGTGCGGTACAACACCATTATGAGGTTGGCAGATGACATGGTCAAGGAATTTCGGAAGAAAGCTCCAGTTCAGGCCAATCAGACCTTGCTGACGCGACTTCAGACGTTGGAGTCGGAGAATGCTCGACTGAAGGGTCAGATTTCCCGGTCATCTCGGCCGGACGCCAAGCCCCCCTCGGCGCAAAGGTGCAACCAAGGTACGGTCGGCACCTCCACCCCCGAGGAGGACCCTCCTGAAGACGACGGGGAGGACACGGCTGACTTTGGGTCAGGGCCGCCTCTGGTGGAGGATACTTTTGCATCTCCTGACAGAGAGAACGATCAGGACCCTTCCAAAGTCAGACAGTGTTCTTTTTCTCGAGAACTGCAATCTGGCTGGCACGACTCTGAAGGGTGTTAATGCCTGGCTTGCATCCACCGCACTAGGTAAAGGCAAGAACAAGGTCATTGACACTGCAGCCGCTGAGTTTGTTGCCGCATGCTCTAGAACTTGATGGTGGCAGCAAGAAGCCAGTTGATAAGATTGCAGTTGAATGGGGTCTTTCAGTTCAAATCGCAGCCAAGCTCAATGAGAAGTGTCTGACTCGTTTGATTGCTGGTGCCCATCTGCCAGCTTCGCAGTGACTGCAGGAAGGTTCCACTGCTTCCAAGGTGGGAAGGCAGCAGTTCGTCAGGACATTTCTCCAATGGTTTTCGTTGATTCTCCCCACACTCTATGTGCTTTTGCCTCACAAGGTGATCGACAGATTCATGTGATGTGGGTTCGATCTCACATTTTTCATGTGCTTTGACATCGCTTTCTCAGCCTAGGTTTTCCACAAGGTCACAAGGTTTCGTCATATTCGAGACAAGCTGACTCAGTTTGAGGTTCCTGTTGATTATCCATGGGAATGGCATCAACGACAGTCCATGGTGTATCTTCGAGTATGTGTGACTTCGACACTGCACGCTGCCATGTTGTATGTTGGAGCCACTTCAGACAATGTGCAGGGTCGTGAGGCCACTCGGCGCAGGAAGTTCATTCAGTTTGCTCGCAAGAAGTTGTCGGCGTTGAAGGTTTTTCACCGGAAACGCAACTTTTACAATGGTATCCTGATTACATTGCATCATGAGTCGGATGGACTTTCTCTTCTAGCCACTGAAGCTGCTTTGATTCACGCAGTTCGACCGGAGTTGAATTATCCCTGGGTTCAGAATGTCATGAAGACACTCAGGATCGAGCAGACCAGATTCCGAATGCCACAAGCGAAGACAGGACATCGCCAGGTTCGGAACGCTTCCACATTGATTAGGCATCAACACGGTGATTATCACGAGTGTATTCTGAGCAACAAGGACATTTTTCTTTCCTTGTACCGTTTGGGAAGTGACAGTGCGCAGAAATTTGAGGAGTCTCGCAGACTTCGCTCACACGTTGTACCTCTGCAAGCCATTTATCTTCGCTGCAGGTTGGTGGCCATTATCGACGAACCTTTCAAGACCAGAGCTATCAGTCAGCTTCGACCTATTCTTGAAAATTCGTAGAGGACATTAACCTCCCACAAACGTTGCTCTCAGACTCCACATGATTTGGCTCGGGAAGTACAGCACATCCTTCATTTCATTGTGCACCAGGCAAGCCACAGGAATGCATACGCCGGACATGGTGCTCATCGGATACAGGACACTTGTTTGCGCACGTGCGGCAGATTCTTCCTTCTTCTCCTCTGGCAGATCTGGACTTGAATGACATTACTGTTCTGGACACACATTGCTGAGGAGGAAGTACGCATGTGGTGCAATAGGCCGTGTACGCTCAGGACTTTTGCATTGGATGAAACATCAGCTCACTTTGCATCATCGCGCCTTACAGTCTGACAGTCATCAGTTACATCCAGAGGTCAAACGCGATCTTCAGGTCATGCGATGATTGGTGTTTACACCTGCAGACCACTTTCCGCATTCGCTTCATGTAGCATGTCGTTGTGCCTTCCGTGAACTTTTGGACACAACCTTTTCGGATGCTACAGTTTTTCAGCAATGCACCGTGAGTATGTCGTCCATTATTACGAATTTCAAATCTCGCTTTCAGTCTTTTCTCAAATGGTCCCGGAGATACTCCTGGGGTTGCAAGTGGTCTGCATCTCTGCCAGTGGCTCGCATTTTGCCTAAGCCGAGAAAGAGTTTTGCGAAGACCAGACCTATCACTGCTTGCGATCACTGCTGGCATTCACGGTTCGCCGCCTTCCTGCCAAAAGGAGTCTTTCAGATTATGTTGGTAGTCTTTCCACCAGGTTCAACGCTCAATGCTCTGTCAGTTCAGCAGGTAATTCGCATCATGTGGCACTCCATGATGGCCTACCCAGCCACAGAGCCTACCAATATGGTGCAACAGGATCTCATCGGCTTCTTTAACTCTGTACCACATGATCGCAGTCTCTCCAGCTGTCCGTTCGCAACAAGGACTCAGCTTTCCAAGTATTTCGAGTTTGCACCCGGACCACATGTTGCTTCTCTCTCTCTCTCCTTCTCCGGGGCATGAGGGGTGTCTGACGCCCTCGGCCATTAGGCCCCCCCCGTTGTGCATGGGCTTTGGAGGAGGGTGAAAAGCTTGGATGTTTCCCCCTGAGTATAGGTGATGTGTTAGTTACTAATAGAAATGTTTAGCTCAGGGATCGACATTCCATTGTGTGACATGACTTCAGCTTTTCGGGGTACTGCATTGTTTACTCGGAGAGGTCACTGGAGTAAAATGCAACGATGGAGATAATGAGTGCTTGTAACGGTTCCCCCCATGTTTCATTTGCTATTGTCAAGCATCACAACTTCCGACCAGGTGTATACAGACAGCATCTTCACATTGCCAATGACAGTCGAGCAGGAGCAGCGTAGTGAAGTTGCTAACAACAGTAAACATCACAATACAGTCATGGCCATGGGAAGATACGGAGGGAAGCGTTCATCCCCCGAGTTTTTGTTGTCACAATGTTTCAGTCCTTGCTGCCCCTCCTTGTTGAGACAACGACATGGTAGGATTCTCTTTGCTTTGCTTTGCTCTGGGGCTAGAAGGATGGGCAGGCCCCATCCTCCGCTCAGTCGAGCTGCCCCATCCCGCCATTTTGACAAGATGGGCTAGGCTGTACAGAACTCTGTGGGAAAGCGGGTGCCCGTGGTGCAAACATCAACCGAAACAAGACCAGGTTACTATGCACTGCAGGTTCCCTGGGTCACCCCTGTTGCTTTCCCGAGGCTTGGGCTTGTGCCCTGTGGTGGGCGAGTGCCCTCTGTGCTACAACCACCTGTCCTGCCTTGACCCTGCCTGTTTCCCGAACAGAAGCCTTATCCCCGCGCACTCACTGCCTCGACCTGCCACTCAACCCTGAACCTGGTGCTACCTTTGGTGCCCTTGTGCCCTTGTTTGTGAGGGTCTTCGGGGCTCTCCAGCTTGGCTCCTCGAAAAACGGTCAGGTAAAAACCCTTGCAAACAGTCTGGGTGCCCGGCCAAGCTGGTGCCTCTGAGCCACCGCTTCGCGAGTGAGGTGCCCTTCTGTGCATCAAGAAAGATAACGTCCGTGAGTAAACAACATAGGGAACTTCTCCAGCACTTCCCCTCACTCACGCTTCAGGCTCATTGGGCTTGTGCCCCCGGCCTTTTTCCTACCGTCTAACTTAACCCCACCCTGCCTGCCTCTTCCCTGCCTGTATCCCGAACTGAAGCCTCAAACCCGCGCACTCACTGCTCGACCTTCCGCTCACCCCTGAACCTCGGGTGTTCACGCCGCTGAAACTCAGGTCTGAGCAGGTACCCTAAGATGAAATGGGAGGGCTTCGGTTTAAGGTAGACGGGCTCAGTCCTCGTTTACTGCGGCATGTGCCCGTCTGCGGCGGTGCTCACAAAGTGAGGTGTCCTCACTCAGTTGGTCTTCCGCTTGATCGGGTACTTCTCTCTGTTCAGCTTCGCCGGAGCCAGCTGGAACTTGGGGTGGCCCACCCTCCCCTGGTTCTCCAGAAGGTACTGGAAGTGCGGGGGGAGGTGCTCCACGTCCAGGTAGAAGTAGTGTCTCACGGTTGTACGTGTCTTCTCTTTCGTTGGTGTCCCCCGAGGACTCGACCATACTTTGCCAGAGGTCTTCTGTGAGCTTGTGCCCAGCACTGGGCTCTCTTTCCACTTCAGGTTGGTCCATCTGCGTCGTGTGGTTGTCGTCGCCCACGACGACCACCGGGTGCCCCCAAAATTGGGTGCTCCAAGTGCTGAGGTCCGCCATGGCTTGCATCAGTAGTTCTCGCTCTTGGCCTGCCAGGAAAGGTTCGAGTGCACGTAGTTTTTGTAGTGCCCGCAATGGTAGCTGTGGTTGTGTGCTCGCAAGCCCAGGGGGCTGGGAGCTGGTGCCTCCGTCGTGGTAGATCACGTCAGCTTGATGCCCTTCTCGCAAGAGGTCCGCGGCTTTCGCCACGTCTTGTGCTTCCTCTGTCGGGTGCCCCCAAGCGTGCGTGTGGGCCTGTGCCGCCTCTTGCACCAGTGTCTCCACTTCCTCGAGCTGGAGGTAGACGGTGTCGACGGTGTCCTCGGCCTCGTTCGTGGATTCCTCCAGTCTTTTAAGTGTGTCCTCGCAGATTTCTTCTGCCCTCGCTGCTAGGTCTTCTCCTCTGTGAACTTGTGCCCATTCTCTGGCCCATCGCATGTCGTGGAAAAGGTGTGCTTCCTTGAGAAGCAGTCTCCAGTTGGAGACATATCAGTTGTCACGCTGATAAGAACAGATACGATTCTCTCTCTCTCTCTCTGTCCTGGGCTTGGGGACGGGTCAACGTCCCGGGATTCAAAGCCCACCCACTACGTTGAGTGGGTACTGCGGGGAGTGAAAAACGAATGTAATGCCCCCGACGCTAAAGCCATGTATATCTATTTGTATGTGTTGAACCAGGGCGGCATGTACACTCTCACATAGACATATCCCTCATTCACCTGGAGATTCTGTTTCGCAGTAGGTTCGTAAAATGCATCATATTCTCACGTTTTGTTGACAGAATCTCCCCTATCCCCGCTTTACAATTCAAGCCTGACTCGGTTACAGTTCTGTATGTTTCAGGCTTGGCGGGTACGAGGATACACACTCCCCCGCTTTACAAGTCGAGCCCGAAATGATTACAAGGTGTTAGCTGTCAGGCATGGCGGGTATGAGGGCAGTTTACATGCTCAAATTTCCCCGCTGCAAGCTTGCATACATCAGCTTGGGTTCACTCACAGCGCAAACAACCACAACAAGCTAGAGTTTCGATCATTGATGCTGATGTGTTTGTTGTGCCGCATCGGTCGATTCGCTCTATTATTGGAATGACCGACCACGGCTGATGCTGATGTTTTTGTTGTGCTACCTCGGTCCATCGTCACTCAATAAAAACAAGGACACGGCCATGCTGCACAGCCTTGCTGGCAAAGGATGCCTAACTCCATATGCTAGTGCGATGTTTGCTAAACTACCCTAAAGACTCGACACTACATGGTCCGCACACTGACACTCTGCGCAAGGTTCTGTTTGTCATCCGGGTGGGCAGATAATGGTCTGTGGAACCCTAAATAAAATAGCCAGATGGTAAGGAGAGAGAGGCATCACTCGCTACGCTGGACACAGTGCATTTCGTCCGGACTGCTCCGGACTACAGGGATTCTGACGATGTGCACAACGAACCGAACCACCTATGGTTTCTCGGTCTCTCTCTTTTCTCACTCTCTCTCTCTCTCTGTCTCTCTCTCTCTTGCAGTACATGTTGTGAGCGCTTGCTTCTTTGTTCCTTACGGCGTTCATTGTGCTCGAGCCTCAGACATAGGAGCAAACAGGATGTCCAGTTCAGACAATGGTGTTCTGTCCAGCGTGTAACTATGCGGATCCAGATTCGATTCGCAACTCCGATTTTGAGTGCAACTCAGAGTCCATATACATCGACGACAATTCCGAAGAGATCTTACCATCAAGTTCGGATGAGGAATGTCAGCCTGATTCTGCAGAGCTGTCCAGTGCATCGAGCAAGGAGCCATGTCTGTCATGTGCAGTGAACACAGGTCCACAAGAGACGTTGCAGCAGGCTGAGGCTAAACCTCAGGCAACTTCCAAGAGACGTCGTCTACGGATGATGGACGAAGATTCGGATGGAGTTCGAGTCAAAATCATCCCTTGTCCGAAGGAACAATTCCGACAACGCATGGCAGCCACTAAGGTGCTGGAGGACGATTTTATGTGCCTAACAGTGCACAGCTTAGGCTGAATTTTCTGCAGAAGCACGGTGACCGATGGGTCAAAGAGACACCAGGTCCCAAGAAGCGTTTCTCTAGCACCCTTAAGCTCGTACAGCATGCGATGAGACAATCCTCGGCAGGTTCCGGAAAGTGATTTGCACCTTGAAAACCTTCATGCTACTGCCACAAAGGAGTTCTGCTGCTTATGATTGAATATCAGGACATGTTCAAGGACAGACTTCCCCTCTTGTGAGGTGTGTGTGTACACCCTGATTCTAAGCTAAGGGTTTTCGGCAAGACATGTGGAATTTACAGTTGTAGAAGCAGGGGGGCAACGGCCCATCTCTTTACGTTGCCCAACGAAGCGATGAGAGATGTGGTGGATAAGAAAACTGATCACCTTCTTGTACATGCTTTCATGGAAGATGGCAACCAGGCCAAGCCAAAACCTTGGCAAGCCGAGGGTTCTGTGCGTTGTTGTGTCATTGTTAAGGTTTCCAGGACGCTTAGGCAATATCATCTTCGACATCAAGATCTTCCCCAGACAATGCGATTGGCAACAACTTATAACTCCGCCCGTCCGTGTGTGTGTGTGTGTGCGTGCGTGCGTGCGTGCGTGCGTGCGTGCGTGTGTGTGTGTGTGTGTGTGTGTGTGTGTGTGTGTGTGCGTGTGTGTGTTTGTTTCGTTTGCGTGCCGGGTGAGGAAGGAGAGAGAGAGAGAGAGCACAAACCTGCTTGCAAGGCGGGACGACCCTCTGCACTGTCTTCAAGGAGCAGCGAGACCGGTTATGTTGATTTGTTACCTTCGCTTATCGCAGAAACTCGGCACACATCGAATCGTTCGTCGTATCCTCAGACCCCGGGAGAGACAATGCTGGAGCTTGATCGCGTTGAAGCGTCTGTTTATCGCAAAAGTCATATCACTGCCTGGGGAGCGGAGGGGACGATATCGGTATACAAATACAAACCGATAGAACTCGCGTCGGTGCCTCTTATTGTTGTCTGGCTTGCATGGGCGAAATCTCAAATGAGTGGGCCCAGTTGGTGTGGCAGAAATCCCTACTCGGAGGCGGACACCGGTGTGGGTGCGTGTGTAGAGGGCGCACATTCAGGAGCCAAGACCGTTTTGGTGCTGCTCTGAACAGACGGGCTTTCTATGCGATGCAACACAAACTTCAAACTCAAGTTCTATTGGGATGCTGCAAGAGTACTGAACTTGTGTGACGGTCGGTGCGATGATCAGAACTTTTTTGGGCGACAGGCGTGCAGGGCAGACTCAGACAGCTCTGATCGACGAAGCTCTCTGTGAGATCTCAGCTTGGCCAACTGGCTTCGACTTTTGCGTGTTCGCCGTACCTATTGGTTGGGCGACGAAGCGGACGACCATCATCAGCTTTGAGATACTGTGGTTGTGATGGTCGGCAAAAGAGCAGGCGTTTCGCACCGTGCATTTTTCCAACCTGCCACCAGCGCTACGGTTGCTCATGAACCTTTCAATGCTGTGCCATGTGAAGCCACACTATGTACAAACACTGGGGTGGAGGTTGTAGCTGCGTCCCCATCCGACTCGAGCAGCTTTCGTCACAGAAGTTAAAGTGACCCCAGGGTCCTACTACTAGACTTGTCGTCAGTGGCCCCACCTGGAGCCAAGCATGGCACACACATGCTGCTCCGAAGCACCGCTCTGGTTCTGGACGTTTGCTGTCCCTCCCGAGGGGCATGCAAATTGGTCACCGCTGCGGGGGCCCGGTTTCTGCAGCGGCTCTGGATGAGTTGGATGTTTTATGGGATGCTGCACAGGAAGTGAGCAGGGCAGACCAGCGGCTGCTCCGCTTCCTGCTCGCTGCTGGAAAGTTAATGCACTGATGATGATTTTGTTGTCCTCGCTGACACCCGTTTTTCTGGTTTGCAGCAGGGTGTGCTGAGCTTCCACAATTTTGGCTTTCTTACAGCGTCCCGGACATGAGTTTTGCTTCGTTTTGCATGCGGAGCACTACATGCAGTTCATTAGCCAGGCTCTACGGAGCTGAGTGCTATCATATGCTATCATCCATCCATCCATCCATCCAGCCTGGCCAAGCGGACACCCCTCCAGTTCGGAATCGGTGCCGCTTGAGGAGAACAACCTCTTTTCAAACTGTCGTGCTGAGCTTGCTGCTGAGTACGGAATTGAACAACATGATTCATCAGAGGGGGCTTCCACCCGTGCGTGTGCGTGTGCGTGTGCGTGCGTGCGTGCGTGCGTGCGTGCGCGCGTGCGCATGGTATATTGCACCAATGCTGTCGTTCACAGCAAACACTGACAACAAGGAATCAGTCGATGCAGCCTCATGCAGAGCAAGGGGCATCGTCAGGAAAGTCCATGGCCGAAACCGACGACGAAGTGTCAGAGATGCTTGCACCTGGTGGCAGCTTGCATAGGTTCGATCCTGACGCCCCGACATGCAAACGTGCGTGCGTAAGCAGGACCCATGACAGGTGGAGACAAGGCTGTGCTCACCTGCCGGTGTCGTCTGCTCCACGAGCTGCGAGCGGGTGAAAACCTAAAGCGCAAGGCAGAGGCGACGGTCGAATGCAAGCATCGAGAGTTGAAGATGCTCTGGCACTCGGCCAAGAACGCAACGCATGGCTCAGGGCAGGACTGCAATGTGAGTCCACGTTTGCATGGAACTCTCGGCAGGGAGGAAGGTCTGGGTAGCGACAACCGCTATTTCTGAACCTGCGCCGGCACATACACACGCACTTTATGCATTCGACTATTCGACCCCCTGCCTCTAACGCCATCGGAATCTAGAAGGGTGTGCTACGACAAAGGCCAACAAAAACTGCAGCCCGAGCAAGGAGCCTATGAGGGACCTCGGCTGTCCCGCCCGCAGCCCTGTGCTGAGGTAGACCCGGTAGCCCAGCACCCTCCTGCAAAGGTGCAAGATTCGGCTGAGAGCAAGAACGAGGGTTCTGCATGTGCAGCTGTTTGGTCTGACTTCGCTTCGTCGCTCTGCAAGTCTACACCACTGCACGCCAGTCTTCGCTCAGAGCTTTGGGTCCGCTCGCGCTCATGTCATCGCTCCCTCTCTGGTCTATAGGCCTAGGAATCGAAACCCATGACTCCTTGCGACTCCTTCCGCTACATTATCCGTTGCTGCCCAGTGCTGGGTTGCGGCCCTGTCGTATGTTTATGGTATATAGAACCACAAAACCCTCGTCTGCTGAGATAAAAGTCTGTACCAGCTTGATATCTGTGTGATTCTGTTTTTGCAGATCTGGTACGATGCAGACGCAAGTGCTCAGGCAGCACAAAGTGCTACACTCCACAAGCATCCCGTAGCCCCCACTGACGCCACGGACCCGCTGACCTCTTTAAAGAGTCGGCAGGCAGCAGAATGGATGATTGATCATGCAAACAATCTTGGATTACTATGGGGACATGACTGTTGATAATGAGGTTCATCCCGAATTTCGGCATCCATGCTAGGGATGAGGGACCGCTGCAGATGACGAGAGGGTGAGGGGCAGGAGGAGGGTTTGGTGAATATTCGTTGTCATTGAGACATACACCTCGAGCGGGCATGAACGGACAAGGCTTCTTCCTTCTCGCGACTAGGCTCAGACGCTTGGTGGTGGGTTCTTACAAGGTCCTGACATCTGTCGGCGCAAGCCAGAGAATGTCGCCACCAAGCTCATCTTCGTCCAAGTCCTGCCGCACATGGGTGAAAGCAGCTGCAGATTTGATACAAGCCAACTACCTGCCATCGGCTGTGCCTCGATTCAAAAGCTCAAAGCTCGAATCCCTGGACCTGGCCTGGTCGACGAAGAGCAAATTGGAAATGCTGCTATTGATGTCCANTTTGATACAAGCCAACTACCTGCCATCGGCTGTGCCTCGATTCAAAAGCTCAAAGCTCGAATCCCTGGACCTGGCCTGGTCGACGAAGAGCAAATTGGAAATGCTGCTATTGATGTCCAGGATGGGGGTCGACATGGGCGTAGACCTGAAAATGGTCCAGCTTCTGGGAGCAGTAGCGGTGACAGCAACACCACCGCACAAGCTCTCCGGAAGCTACAAACGAAGCGCCACATCTGTCCGAGCGGCTGCTCGGCTCCCGAAGAGGCAGTGGACACTAGAAGATGGGTGAACGACTCCAAGGCTGACCTGTGGCCGCTTGGAGCTTGGGTTCTTGGATTCTTTCACAACACATCTAGGACCTCAATTCAGGGATGAGGCCTAAAGGCTTCAGGGACCGGTTCTGCAGGAGGAGACAGAAAGAAATCCTTGAGCAACACTGATTCCAAATGAGCTGGCAGGCTCCGGCGCGATGTCTAGCAGGTGAATACCGACGGAGACATTGGCAACCTCGCAGTCTCCGTCGCAACACAGCCCGCAGCAGTGGGTTCAGGACTCTCGCAAATTTGCGATGGCTTCTGCGCTCTGCAAGACTTGCCACATCCATGCAGCCAGCCTCTTCTGCCCCACGCATCTCAACACGGGCAGATCTTGTGAAATTGAGTTTGTTTGTTATGCCCAATGTCAGGCAGCATAGGTCCGTTCACAGACCGCCAGGTAGTTCTCGCTTGTATCGGAGTCCAGCAGCTCGAGAAAGTCCTGACGAGATCTGGCGAGACTTTCATGATGATGACGATGATGATGCTGCTCTGGTGCAGGTCCTCAGTTATTCCTCGTTGCCATGGGCGTGACAGCTGCTCGCGCTGTTTCCCGGGCCCTTGTATGATGATGATGATGATGAGGCTGCTACTGCTGCTGTTGGTGGTGCGGTTTCTGATTGGCGGTGTCCTCTTCTATCTCCGCCGTTGTCTCGGAAGACTCGTTTGAACAGGCGGCTCCAGGCGCTGCCTTCGGGCCGCAATCGCTTTTGGGTGGTTTTGTGCAGGTCATAGTAGGCCCTGCTGGCATTCTCGAACTTACGGGGCTGACGTTTCAGGGCCGAGATTGTGGGGGCTTGGGGGGCTTTGGGTCCTCGTGTCGCGGACACCTCGGTACCTGCCTGCTAACATCGCAGAGGAGTTCGCTGAACCTGCGAAGGCAAACAGATCGTAGCACACGTAGGCCCCGAAACAACACCGCGACGAAGTCCAAAATCTCAATCACGCCCTTGTTTACGTCTCAGGCACTGCTCTGGCCAGATACACGATGTACCTCACCACTTCCTGAGCTTGATCTCCCGTCTCGAAAGCCGACACCCTGCGTCGCAGCTTCCACAGCCACTCGAACTCCGAATCTGCAGATGAGGAGCAGAGACGTCACCCGGAGGATCCCACGTCAGCGGCCCCCCGATATCCGCAGCATCCAAGTCGTAGTCTGCGAAGGTAACGTTGGACACCTGCAATGGTTTGGAAGGGTAATCCAACTGTCCGTACGTAAGCGTGGTGAAATTCCTTGAGAACCTGTATATCAGTATACCACAGTCAGTAAGACAAGCTGGGCTCCCGGCTGTTGCAAACGTATCCAGAAGTGCTGCTGCAACCGGAGTTGTCTGCTCGGCGAGTGAGGACCTCCCACTTGTTTTTTATCAGTGCATCTCTTGTGTTGCCTATTGGTCTTACCCACTCTGGGGCCAAGCTCCATTTCCAATTCCTCGGTCATGAGCATGTACATTGATATTGAGCTCGCAGCCGGTTTCACGACCGGTAGCACCACAAGCCTATGCTCACAAATAGCGGAAGTGTGCAACTCAAAGACATCCGACTTCCCATGCTTGCCGTGGCAACGTTGGCCAATCGGGCTGGTTCAACAACAGTTTAAAGCTCCTGGCCTTGGCCCTGGAGCTGTGCTGGTCATTGGATACTGCAGTGTGCTGACTCCGTTCATGCGATAGGTTAACCAACGTTATAACCCTGGCGAAAGCGTCACGTGCTCTGCACTCGAAGAAACTGTATGCTTTAGAGTTTCATCCTACATAGCTTACAACGTCCGAGTTTGTGTTGGCACCAGGGAGTCGAAGCTACGCGATGAGCATCTGCTTTGATTGCGTAGAAGAGCGCCTACACAGTACGGCCGCTCAAGCGAAACCACGCTCTTGACGCTGCTGTTTGGGTCCAAACCTTCTGCTTGCAAAACAAACCGTGCTCGTGAGTCCTGCTATCAACGACAGCCCGCGGTCTGTGCGTCCATGCTTAAGGCTTTAGATTTGCTCTCTGCGCATATGCATTGAGCACGGCTTGCAAAGAGGATACCTGAGCAAAGAGAATCGATGAATTCTCATCTTTTTGTCCAACTCAAGGGGGTATATATCATCATGTATGCAGTGCAGCTGCCCAGGCAGGGGCCAGCGAAATTGACAGCGGGCTGCTTGAACATGGCCACGTTGACGAATGTACTCCCAACCACAAGCAACCGCGATTGCAGACTACTCCACGTCCGGTGACTTTCCAGCCCCGTCTACAGCAGTCCTAAGCAAGAGGATACAAGTAACGTGGCTTGAGCTCTGAAAGATCGAGTGCACAGCCCAAGGGTTACATTGGGTTTTACCTTCAACCGGAGGCGCCCCAACCTCTTAATCCGCAACTCGACAGCCAAGCCTTGTGTACACTACAAGGTGGCTGAAGTTTTGGCGCGGGGTATCGTAGAGGATGTCAAGCGCGGTGATGTTCACCTTGTCAGCCCCGTGCCCCTTCCAAGTGGGTTTGGGGTTACTGTAAGCTTTCAGATGCAGATGGCTTGCGCTCAGAACCCACAGTGCGAAACAACATACGCCCCTTCCAGCCGCACTTTCGTGTGTCCCCTTGTGGCACTACATCTCTTGGAGCCGTTTCGCCCTTGGCGGTGCGTCTTCAAAACCAGACCTCGTCACAGCGCCACGCCGACCAACGACTTCATGTCGCGAAACCCGCAGTGGAATCGCTTCAGACTGCCACCAGACTCGCCTACTGTCGCTCTTTTTTTGTTGATGTCTCGTCGAGTCACGGCGTCTCGGTGCCTTGTGCGCAGAACTGGAAACAGTTCCCTTGCTTTTCGTGCAGAAACCTTTCGCACGTGAAGCACATGAACTTGACTTATCGTTTCGTTCCAGCTATGCGAGCTCCTCGTTTAAAGCAAGGGCTTGTCCGGATTTCTGAGGTCTGCCTTTCGCTCCTGAAAGCGATTCACTTCGAGTGCATCATCACGCAGATGGAAAGCTGCCAACCACCAATGCTAGAAAAATCAGCAGATCTTCCTAACCCTAGACCATCTCCGCCGTGGCCCCAGCATGCCCTAATAATCAGGTTATAGTTGTTGTTGCATCGGAGCTTGCCCGTCCGGCACTTAGTAGATTCAAGAGCTCTGAAGCAGCAGAGGCAGCAGAGCTCCAACACCTCCAAATGCGGAGCTGTCCACCCGAAGCGCCAAAACTCGCCAGAACTGCGGACAAAAACCGGCCCGAGGAGACAACAACCGCTTATGAAAAGTCTCATGCGCCACCAAACCCGTCACCTGAAAGGCCCCTAACCCCAGAAGCACCTCCAAAGTTAATTAGGAACCGGAGCACAACACCATTGAATCGTTGAAACTCCAACTACATCAGCGTATGCCCCGAAAGAGCGAATCGCCCTGAGCATCCGGAACATCGCTGGGACCGCAGCTGGCACTCCTTCGTCGACTTGCGAACGGTAGAAACCATCTTCTGAGTCGGCAAAGTACAGGTGGTAGCCTCTCGGCTTGTCTTTGGACACGTTTGGATTTATGCTTGAGTCGCTTGACGGAAAGCAGGCATTGGCATTGAATATCCGACACTTCACACTCGCAGGGCACCTTGCGTGCACACTTAGGGAATTCTAGGGTTGTTTATGGCGACACGCCGGGATGCATACTCATAGCTCAAAACCGATCCGTACGGGCGCAGTAGAATTGAGCTGAGAATGCCTCTCACAGGGGCATACTGAATTCAATGACAGTGAGGCGAATAAGCTTAAGACCCGAAGTTCCTGGTCAAGGGGCCTTCTACAAGATCTGGCTTGTTTGGAGACTCCCACGTCACCAAGCCACCAATCTCATCACGATCCAGGTCCAGATCTTTGAAAGAAATGTTCGAAACGCTAGCAAACTCGTCTGCAATCCGATGGATGCTGGGCGTCGACTGTTCCACAAGGGCCGACCTTCCAATCAGTGCTGCAACAGCTATCCTCATCAATGATACTGCAATATTATACAGCCAATACGGCACTACTTTTATTGCAAGCCTATTACAAAGCTACAGCAGCGCAAGCAGTCTAGCGCACACGAGGCTCGTCCCGACCACAACAAGCTTAGGTGCCTGCCTCGTGTAGACCAAGAGATGAGAGATATATGCTTCATCACTCTTCAAGTTCTTCTCTGCATGTATCTGAAGCACTGTTGTTCCCACTGGCAGCGTAGCATAGTGCTCCCTCCATTCGCCGACTGTGCTGTTGGAGAAGTATACCTCGAAGTGTGTGACCAGCGAGGTGTCTAATGGTGGCAGCCATGAGATAGGCCCTCCGATGTCACCGAGGTCCAGGTCCAAGTCGCTGAAAAGAACCGAGGAAACAGAGGCATTGTTGTCTTGAAGGGCAAAGGCACTGGGAGTCGTCTGCTCGGCAAGCCTCGACTGTGTGTACACCAACACTTGACTAAAGTTGGCCAGAGCAGTGTCCGGGAGGATCTCTGCGATCTCCGAGTCCACACCAACCGCGATGTCTGATCCCAGCTGTGACCGGTAGCTTGCGGAGTCGCCGAAGCTTGTCGCAAGGTATGCTACGTAGCTCACCACACGTTCGGACGATGTTGGTGGCAAGAAAGTCACCGTGCCGCCAAGCTCACCAGCGTCCAAGTCCAAATCCGTAAAGGACACGTTTGTCACGCTGGCGCTCGTTTCGATAATGACCACTGAGGAAGGAGTGGTTTGTTCTTCCAGGGGCGACCGGCCGAAGACCAACAAGTGTGTAAAGCTCAGCAGCTGAGTGTTGTCTGGAACAGCGAAGCTAAGCTCATCCCGACTGACATTTCCAAGCAGCGTCCGGTTGGTCCCATATCGATCCTCCGCGAGGTAGATAACGTAGTCCACCACCTCGGAGTCATCTTCAGCGGAAAGCCATGTAAGATTTCCTCCGATTTCCCCCTCGTCGAGATCGTCATCCACGAAGGAGACGTTGTTGGCTCGGGATGCCTCGTCTTGAATGGCCAGGAATGCAGGCGTCGTCTGCTCCACGAGGAGTGACTTCGTGAAGACGGTGAAGTGGGTAAAGTTCTCTCTCTGTGTGTTCGCCGGCACATCGTAGAAGAGAACCCCCGGTGCCAGCTCCGTGGGACCGACTTGCGATCGGCCGAAACCTGAGGCGCTCTCGGCGAGGTAGATGCGGTAGGCCGCCAAACGCTCGGTGGAGTTCGGCGGCTCCCAAGACAAGCGTCCACCCAAATCGTAAAAGTCAAGGTCCTGTCCTAAAAACGACATGGAGGAAACACTGGAGTCTTCATCCGCGATCTGCAGCGCTCTTGGATAGCTTTGCTCTGCTAGGCTGGAGGCAGCATACACAAGGTAGTGTGTCCAATTTGCCAGACGTGTTTCTGGAGGAATTGTGAGTGCGGTATCGCTCTCTAGCGTACTCCCGACAAACTTGCGACACCAGCTGAGACTCAAGGAAAAGAGTCCAGTGTTGAGACCTGACAGCTGCCGTCGGACTGCATCCGAGTCCTCAACAAGGCCATCGGATTCATCGGATACTTCGAAAGCCGAAGACAGCCTTCTGGAGATATTGGATATATCGGCATCCTCGTCACTGGCATTGGCTGCGACGGCTGCGGCTGTGATCGCAAAGCGTTGCAGGATTTGGGCCGTGTCCACGGTGTCCACGGCAAGCCGGGAAAAAGACAGCACAGAGAGGCTTCCGCTGGTCACCAGGCTGGACACCCCAGCCGCCTGCAGCGCCACAGCCAAGACTGTCTCAAAGGACGCGGGTGCCGAGCTCAATGCCACCGCCGCCGCGGAGGTTCTCAAGACCGCCTCCAGGGACACGGCGGCTTCGTAGCTGACCTGCCAGAAGCTGGAGAGAGAGAGGCGCCGCATCTCAACGCCGTCTGCGAGGCGTCGGCTCGTCCTCGTGACCGTCACTTCGAGGTTCTTCGGATCGATTCCCGGCAAAGCTGCGAGCACAGCTAGACGCGCTGCGTGTTCCACCTGCTCGAGAGTGGCCGGCACGGAGAAAGTGAAGCTGCCGCTGATCGCCGCCATCTGAACCACGTCTTCGTAGCACTCTTCGGACTCGTTGTCGTGCTGCCTGGCCATATAAACCACATAGTGCGTGACTTTGGACGTGTCTGATGGTGGCTCCCAGGCGAATAGGCCCCCGACGTCGCCCCTGTCCAAGTCAAAGTCCGGGAAAGAGGCGTTCCCTACAATGGCGATGGTGTCTGAGAGGTTCACAGCCACAGGGGTTGTTTGCTCCACAAGGCTCGACTTGGTGTAGATTGCAATCTGTCCTCCTCCGTAGCTTGTTTCGGCAGGTAATGAGAAAGAGTCGATTCCTGGTGTCAGCACTGAAAGTTGGGAGCGGCTGTATTCATCCTTGAAGTAGAGCCAGTATCCCTCCACTGGTTCAGGTTCTGGTGGCTCCGTCCACGAGATGATACCACCAAATTGCTCCAGGTCAAGGTCTAGGTCGTTGAAAGACACCTGAGAAACACTGGCGATGGTGTCGTTGATTTCGTGCGCAAAGGGAGTGGTCTGCTCGGCGAGGGAGGATTTCAAGTAGATGAGCACAAGGCCATTGTTGGCCAGGGGCGTCTCCGGGGCTATGTCTAGGCGAGATTCGGGAGCCGATGCGTTAGTCAAAAAGTAGCGGCACAGCTCCGCGTCTCCGACGCCACTGACCCGGTCGCAAAGGGCTCCGGTTGCAGGCCCTGCTAGGTACACCATATAGGCCTCTACCAGTGCCTCATCGCTTGTGGACCAGGAAAGCTCTCCACCAAGGTCTGCCGCATCTAAATCTAAGTCCGGGAAGCGAATGTTCTGCACCACAGGTGCTTCGTCGAGCAATCTGCTGGAAGCCGGAGTCGTCTGCTCCACAAGCATCGAACGTGTGTACACTAGCACATGACTGTAATTCAGCTTTGGTGTGTCCGGCAAGAGAGGCAACATGGTTATTCTCTTCGGGAGGGCCTGATCCAGCTGGGATCTTGCCAGTCCCAGGTGGTCCTCTCCAAAATACACCAAGTAATCTTGCACTTGCTCTCGGTTTTCCTTCGATCGACTTTAATTTGAATGCTGATCACTGGTCAACTATCTGCAAACCCTCACATGTGTGCCAATGTGCCACTCCGCTGCAAAACAAACTCACTAAAGAAAGGAGACATTAAAGACACCCCCCAGGCCGAGATGCCGGAGGATCCCACACGATGGTTCCTCCCACGTCGGTGGCATCGAGATCCAGATCGACAAAGGTAACATTGGAGACACTCGCAGACTCGTCTGCCAATTCCAGCGCAGCCTTGTTCGAGAGGTGTAGGGCGTACGGGCTGGTTATTAATACCCCTTGGCAGGTCTGACAAACTAGCATAAGTCACCGCAACTGACCTAGATTGCAGCCCAGCCGCGGGGGTGGTCTGCTCTGCGAGACCGGAAGCTGTATAGACCAGAAAGTGCGTGTAGTTTCCGATGGACGTCTCTGGGGGCACAGTCACGTTGTCATCGCCCAACAAAGCCTTGGCAAACAACTCCCGGAACCAACCAAGTGCCAGAGATCTCGTGCCAGTGATGGTTGAAAGCCTGCGCTCCTGGAGTGTCAAGTTGTCCAAGCCATCGATGTCAGAGTCCTCAGCAGCGGGGTCTGGGTCTGAGGTTGTGTTGAGCATTGCCAGGGCCACACCCAGCTCTGTTATCTCCACCGAGACCTCGGCAAAGTCCAAGATTGCCAGCGACGACACGGAGGACATGCTCACCCCGACGGCTTCGAGCTCTGGGGCCAGGATGGCTCGGAACGCACCCAGGTCCGCGCGCTGGGCCCGTGCAGCCTCGGACACGGACGCGGCAGCATCGGCGGACACGAGGACCTGGTAAACCACGGACCAGGAAATGGCAAGTCGGCGGCCGGTGGCTTTCTTTGCTTGTGCAAGGCGTCGTGCCGACTGTGTCACCTGAACCTCCACAGCCGAGGGGTCCACGCCCAGGGCGGATCCCAAGGCTGCGATGGCTGCATCGACAACCTGAGAAGCCTCAAGTGCGCAGGTGCGTGCACGTACCCATGGGTGTGTGAGTAGCTGTGTGTCAACATACTTGCAAGCTTGCATGGAGTAGACATACCTGCATGATCCATGGATCCAGCCATCCATCCTTCCATCCATCCGTCCATCCATCCTCCATCCGTCCATGCGTCCATACAAACATTCGGACATACATACACTGACATACACGCATACATACATGCATAACTGCATACCAACCTACATACCTACATACTGCACATACTTACGTACCTACATGTGGATGGATGGAGGGACGGATGGATGGAGCGATGGAGCGATGGAGGGATGGAGGGATGGAGGGATGGATGGATGGATGGATGGATGCAGGGAGGGAGGGATGCATGGGTGTGTATGTATGTATGTATGTAGGTATGTAGGTATGTAGGTATGCACATAGGTATGCACGTAAGTATATACGTATGTATGTACGTAGGTATGTAGGTATGTAGGTATGCAGGTATGTAGGTATGTATATGTATGTATGTATGTATGTATGTATATGTATATGTATGTATATGTATGTATATGTATGTGCGTGCATGCATGCATGCATGCACGCTTGCTTGCTTGCTTCCTTGGCTTTTTGTTTGTTTGTTTGCTTGTTTGCGTGTTTGCTTGCTTGGTTGGTTGTTTTTGTTTGTTTGTCAAGCCCTCCGAGCCGAGTGGCTCACCGGCTCACCCTTGTTTCAGGGCTTGGTAGGAAGGCGTGAAAATCACAGAGAACAGAAAGACCGGGCAACAACAATTCACAACGATGGTGACTGATGCATGGACACAGCTAATTGTGATCATGAAGAAGAGCTTCCGTCGGAGTCCTAGCATGCTCAAGCTGTATTCCTGCAGCTGCAACACCGTCGCGCCGACCAAGGCAAAGGAGAAAGACCCGGAGATCACGGCCACCAACACCTGCGATGTCAGGCGCTTCTTTATGCTTTTTTTGTGATGCGGCTCACGTGATAATGAAACATGTCTTTTGCGTACAGATAGATGGATGGATAGATAGGTATCTGTAAAAGAGATAAACAGACAGATAGAGAGTTGGATAGTTCGATAAACAGATGGACAAACAGATAGATAGACAGGAAATAGATAGGCAGGTAGATGGATGGACGGGTAGGTGAATAAACACATGCTTGTATGTGTGCATGCATGAGGCATACATATGTACATAAATATGTATACACACAATATACATATATATATATATATGTATATATATATATATATATATATATATATATATATATTTATACACATGCATGCATGCATGCATGCATGCATAAATACATGTATATATATATACATGCATACATACATACGCAGATACGGTTACATAAATTGGTACATGGGCTTTCATGGATTACATCACATTTCATTACAGTGCATTACATTACATTGCATACATTGCACTACCCTGCACTACATTGCATCACATTGCATTGCATCACATTGCAGTGCATCACATTACAGTTCATCACATTACAGTTCATCACAGTAGTATAGAATACAGTACGGCGCATACCCTACACACATACACATGCGGCCGGCCACTGGTGCATAATATGCCTTTACACGTACGTGCACACTAGTGGCACTAGCGACTGAATTGCAAAGTCTGCCTTGTCGTTGCTGATGTTGATGTCCACACCTTCCCAAGATATGAGATATCATTGGGACTTGGCATCACGATCACATGACATCTTCTCTGGCAGCCAGATGCGAAAGAAAGTGTGCGTTTGCTGTCGCAAGCAGAATGGTTGCTCTCAACATGTCTGCTGGAGGTGCGTAGTCAGCTGCGTATTGCGGGATGCGCAACAAACCCGGTGCCACGGCAAAGGAACCTGGATCGCCAGAAAGCTCTGCCAAGTACACCATGTAGTGCGTGACCTGAACTGCAATCAGGACTGCAGGTAATAATGTTATGTGATTGAGGATGCGCCGTTGCTTCGGGCTTCACATTGTATGCTCCTGTGCGCGGCCTGCGACACCTCCTCTGGCTCGACCCACTCCAAGACGCCGCCCAAGTCCCCAAGATCCAAGTCTTCGTCTGGAAAGCTGACGTTTTGGACCTCCATGGAGGCTAGTTCCAGAAGCTGCGGTGTGAACATGGCAATTGCTCAGGTTTGATGGATCGCAACCGCAAGAGTGGTGGAAAGCATGCGGGCTCAAGGCTTCAAAGGGACCGTGGCTGCTGTGTCGCTGATGAGGAAAGAGTCGGGAGTGCTCTGCTCGATAAGCACCGAGCGAGTATAAACCAGCAGGTGTGAAAAGGACTGCAGCGCAGTGTCCGGCGGGATGTCCAGGTAGCCCTCGTCATCAGCTCCTGTGCCCGAGTCTGGAAGCTATCAACTCAAGTTCGTTACTGGGGCTGGCACCCACAACGCTTGAAATCTGAACGGATTCCCCAGTCCTCTCCAGTTCAGATGATAAATATCGATCAGATCATCCGAGATTGTGCTCAGAAGAAAGCCGCACAGCCAAAAGCCCAAACCCCTGTCTTTAAGAAAATTATGTCGGGGTCACATCGTTTATTGTGTGTTTTGAATCCGTCAAAAACCTGTGATCAGATTTTTCGGTGTTTGCCAACCTGTGATCCATTTGTGAGTTATTTGTGATTTATCTAATTGTGATTGCATAAGTTTGGGCTCGGTTCCAATCTGTGTATGTTTTTGGATTCGCTTATGAAGAAGAGAGGGGGTGCTGGGCCGGACAAGAAAGGGGGGGGTTCTTGTCCGGCTCAGACAAGGAGGGGCACCGGGATTCTTGTCCGGACCAGACAAGCAGGGGGGGGGCGGCAGGGTCTTGTTTGGCTCAAACAAGAACCCGAACCCCGCGTCGTCGCGGGGGGCGCGGGGTAAGCTGACACTATCCAGACCACAGAATGCCGACTCCTGACGCGCCAGCATCTCCATCCGAGCTCATCACGATGCTGACGTTGTAGTTAGTCAGGTGCCTGTTAAGTCCATCTCCGCCCTGTGCAAAGTAGACATTGTACTGGATCACCTGGCTACACAATTGCAATACGTAAAAGCATTCAAGGCGGAACACTAACATGCGCAGCATCTGCAGTTGGAAGGCCAGATCTCTAACGCCCTACAGTCGGATGGCAGTACGCGCAAAACTAAGTACACTTCGCATGCTGCCCCATATTGGCAAGAAGTTGCCCGAAAGGGTCTGGCAGCGCCCTTTAGTTCTGATGCCCGGATCCGTATCAAAGGAAACACCACCAGACTCTAGACTTTAAACTAGGTCTGTCTAGAATGGCTTGGTCCCTGACTTCATCTGGCTAGAAACATGACGAGCGAAAGCCCGTCGCCTCAATCCCCTTACTGGTGTCTTCAAAGGCCGTATGCTGAGGTGGCCACCTTCTCTAGTTGTGCAGGCAGCTGCCATGCCATTCGACCGCCGATTTCCTCTTCGTCCAAGTCCTCACCAGACTCAATGCATGCTGAAGTGGATGCCTCATATGTCTGTCCTGAACCTTGGCTCTTCGGCAGTATTTCAACATTTCTGTTGCAAGCACCGAAAGACGGAGTGCACGGAACGTCCTTGTCGACAAAGAGCGTGCCGGAAACCGTCGCAAACGCATCCACTATGGCGTGTGTAGCCGGTGTACTCTGTTCCACCAGCGGGGAGAGTGTATAGATGGCAACGTGGGTTGATCGTGGAACGACATTGGCAAAGTTGATCAAAGGAGTCTCAGGCTGGACCGTAAGGCTGTCATTGCCAACAGAGGCATTCTGGAAGTACGCACCTTGGCATGTGCATGTGTTGATCCTACCTGGCTGTGAAATGCCCGACCTGGTCGATGGGTGCGGGGGCTGTTCAGCGATGAAAACAAAGGGGATGAGACCCGCAACCAAGGAACGGATGTCAGAACCGTTGGTCAAGTTGTAATCTGCGAAGTAGACGATGTAGTGGGTTACCTGCCAGGGTCACGGTCATGCAGAACTGCGAAAGCCAGAACCTTCTACACGGCAAACGCTGTCAGTCGTCTAGCGATATTCGGGACTCGGCAGCCACTTCGAATCTACATCTGCCTCTTTAGGTGCCACAGCGGCTTCTACAGCATTGTCGCCTGAAGCTGCCCGATCATGATTCTAGTCAATAGACACACCAAGGCGAAAAGCCTCAGCCAACATGGCCCCATCACAAGAGGGTGTGGTCGATGCTCGAGAGACAGCCGGAACATTACATCCCTGCCAGAACATGGTCCAGCTCGCTGCCGAGCCTGCTCAGTGTTGCTTGGTTCATCCCATACCTCGGTCACGACTTGGCCGTCTCATGGCTCTATGGTCAGCTTTCAATGTTTGGAGGGTCTGGGGCTTGCGACCGTGTCACCAGGGTGCCACCAATTTCGTGCTCGTCCAGATCATAGTCTGGCAACGACCTGCAACGCTGCATGGAGATTACATGGTGCCGGTATTTGTTGCAGCCTGTGCCCGAAGGAAGCGATCACCAGATGTAACACAAGCCCGGCACTTGCAGCAAATACACATTCTAGTCTAGTCTACACCTAGTGTCGAAGTATGTTCCAGGTTGCCCTGTATCACAAGAGACGAAACTGTCTTCTCAAAGGCCACTGACACTTCTGGATGTCATAGGCAAGCCAAGTGGCACATTGGCCACAGTCGCTTGCACATCTGAAAGTAGAAGTGCGACGGGTGTCGTCTGCTCTGCCAGCTCTGATGCAGCGTAGACCACGAGATGCGTGAAGTGCCTGGATCTAAGCTGCGACTTTTAATCGTCAGCCCTGGCGACATAGCTACCTCCAACAGTGGCACCCAAAAGGGCTGGTCGTCAACCGAAACGCCAAGGCCAAGGGTAAGAATTCAACATTTGCCTTTGACCGAACCCTCAAGGCTGTGCCTCAAAGATGTTTCTGGAGGAAGCAGAATGCTGAGCTCCGTGGACACAAGCTGGAGCTCCCTGCATTGGTGGAAGCAACACAATTCAGTGTCTGAGCTTCGGGCCTACGGCTTGCATGGGTACACGTCTTTGTTTGCATGCCTGGTGCTGAGAGCGGAGTCTTGCAGCTTCACGAAATGGGCATTGACAGCCAGGTATCGCAGGATCTAAGAAAGGAATGAGATCATGCAATGTCTGCAAAGTATCACTGTCACTGCATCGTCTCGGGGACCGGTTCTTGCTGTGTTTGAGGTTCGGCTTTGGGTATCCAAGCGGAACATCAAATCTAGGGGCTTACGCTCGGCTGACGGCAATGCAGGGGTTCGGGACTTTTCGTCTCACTTTTGGCCGGAAGCCTGCCATCACCTTCATAGCTTGTGGCCAGGTAGATGTTGTACGAAGCGATCAACTGCTTGTCAAAAACAGCTGTCCAACCTCAGACATGTGGACGGGTTTGTCAAGAGTCACATCATATGCCGACCACAAAGCCTGCTGCTGAGATCTCTAGCCCTTGATTTGTCGCACTATCGCATCTATTGAATCATGTCGTGCCTTCTCATGTTTGTTGGGCTCTATCGGTGTCTATCAGTCGGTCGTTTCGGCGCCTGAGCACATGACCGCCAGTCTTCACCTCTCTGTAAAGAAGGACATGACATGATAGCATCTTCGAGCCTCCGACACTTGAGCGTACTCTACACTTTCCATGACGCTGCTGGACAAACGGCTAGCTCAAACAAGGCCAACAGGTTGCACAAAGAAATGGAAAAGAACTCCAAGCACTGCTTCGTCCAGCTTCCACGACAACTTCGGGCTCGGCCCAGGAATCTTCCTGTCCTTCTCTTCTATTCAGGTCGCAAGCATCATTGGTTCAGAAGGCTCCGACATCTGCCCCTCAAACACGCAGCGGCGACAGCTGACGCCCCCAATGCATCCTTGAGTTGAGGCCTGGAGCCGGAAACCCTCAGCGTCCTTGCATGGCTACCAGTATATATCGGGTTCAAGGTAACTCTTTTGAGATGCTCTTTATGTGGTCAGTACGTGGAAAAGGGCTTTAAACTTTAAACAAAGACTCTTCCAGATTCAAACTTTTTACTGACCTCAAGTGACTCATGATCCAGCAACAGTAGACTCGCACAGCCCGAATAGAACAAGCCAAACATATTGAAATTCTTAATATGCGACCCTCGATGATTGAATCAAAGCCGTGGCAACCCATGGCCCTACGACGCTCTACTGGAACCCGAATCCCACCGGTTGGTGGTCTGTGCGAGTCCTCGAAGGCTTATGGCATGAGCTCGGCAGGTTCGAGTCCGAGTCTTTGACTCCACTGTTCGACGTACAGGGATTTGCCAGGGAACTGATCGTGCCGCCCAGCTCACCTGCGTCGAGATCCAAGTCCACAAAGCTCAGGCTCGCAACCTCAGCTGCAGGTCCGGCTCTTCAGAAATCCTCAGAGTAAAACCACACGCGAAACAAAAGGGAGGCTTCACACTTTAAGACTTCCGGCAGAACGGCCATGTGAGCATTGACCCACTAGGGCTTAAAGGTGCTGTGCCACAAAGCTGCTCTTGATCGCAAGTCGTCAAAACGGAGGAATGACGGTGTCGACTGCTCCGCCAGAGCCGACGAGGCATAAAGCAGGAAGTGTGTGAAGCCACCTGGACCAGCAAAAGAAACAGTGCACAATTACTGTGGGCTGTATTCCGGCTGCATGACATCGACGATAGCGTCCAAACAGCACACGGTTGCTCCCCCTTGAGCCGACTCTCCTTTAGCCGACAAGGTTGCGGGGTGCAAGGCAGCTCTGAGATGTTGGGGTTTCGTACCTTTCGGCATGGAGCCTGTGTCGGTCTCAGCCGGGATCCCGATCTGTGTAGCACCAGCCGGGGCATCGTCCAGGTAGGTCCGCCGGCAAAAAGTCAACTGATACCTCCGGTGCACTAGTATAATTCCAAGCCTTCCATAGCGGAGAGGAGCAAATTCATTCTGCTTGCTGAATCCAGCTAACATCAAAATTGAAGTTCTTTGTGTGACATATCTGCTCGCCTTCAATAAGTTCTTTGTGTGACATATCTGCTCGCCTTCAATCTACCGTGACCTCCGTCGGTCCCTTCAACACTGAATGCCTGTGCTTGAGGCTGCACAGCAACTCCACAGTGACAGCCAAGTGAACCTGAACGGTTTCCGAATCGTACATCCAGGCGACTGGACCGAAGCCAGGCGCCGCAACAAAAGCCCATCACCTGCGCCGGATGATTTAGCGAATTGCTGTACTAGTTGGTTGCAATTCGGAGCTGCCTTCACTCTGGACTAAAGCAGATTGTTCGGTACAAGCGGCCACTTTCGAGAAGACCACAACCACAACTACAAGCTGCGAAGCTTTCGGCGGACATCGAAGCTATTAGATAGAGTCAGATAGAGTCGTACTGATAGCTTCCTCCGTCTGTCAATCGCGCTGTCCTTTTTGGCTGCAGCTTTTTGTTGTCAACCTTCGCAAGAAGCCAAACCCGTCATTGCCCACATCCTGCTTCCTCATTCCTGGAGGGGGGCGGGGTAGATCACGGGCCCCCTCACGGAGAACGAGGGTCGTAAGAAATACTTCGGACCCTTGGCATTTCACCCCATGCTTCCAACCCCACAAACTGTCACGACAACGATAACGGCCACCAACACTGCCGCCTCCACCACCACCACCACCACCACCGCCGCGTCCACGACGACAAGGATGACCAGACGACAAGGATGACGGCGACGACGACGACGACTACTACGGTGAACTGCCGTTGTTGTTGCTGCGACTGCTAGTTAGCTAGTTCTACTGTGACTGCCACTGCCACCGTCACTACCACCGCCATCGCCACCGCCACTGCCACCACCACCACAAGCACCAGCAGCAGCAGCAGCAGCAGCACGAGCACCAGAGGTGCCATTGCCGCGATTATGACCGCGACGGCGACCACTGCCACTACCACTAGCACTACTACTCCCACAATACGACTACTACTATGACGACTACTACGACTGCTACTACTGCTGCTACTACTACTACTACTACATATACTACTACAACGACTACGACGACGACGACGACTACTACTACTACTAACACTACTAACTACGAACTACGAACTACGAACCACGAACTACGAACTACGAACTAGTAACTACTACTACTACTACTACGACTACTACTACTACTACCACTACTACGACTACTACTAGTGCTACTACTACTACTACTACTACTACTACTACTACTACTACTACCACTACTATTGCTGCAACACTGCTACTACTGCTACTACTACTACTACTACTACCACTACTACTTACTACTTTCTACTTACTACTTTTGCGTTTAGTTTTACTGTTACTTCTACTACTACTACTACTACTACGACGACTACTACTACCACTACCACTACGACTACTACTACTACTACTACTATTGCTGCTACACTGCTACTACTGCTACTACTGCTACTACTACTACCACTACTACTTACTACTTACTACTTAGTACTTTTGCTTTTACTTCTGATTCTACTTTTACTTCTACTACTACTACTACCACTACCACTACCACTGCGACTACTACTACTACTACTACGACTACTACTACGACTACGGCTACTACTACGACTTCTGCGATTACTACTGCTGCCACACTGCTACTACTACTGCCTCTACTACTACTACTACTACCACTGCCACTTACTGCTTTTACTACTACAACTACTACTACTACTCCTACTACTACTACTGCTACTGCTACTACTACTACTACTACTAGTCCCACTACTACTACTACTACTACTACTACTACTACTACTACTACTCCTGCTACTACTACTACTACTGCTACTACTGCTACTGCCACTGCTACTGCTACTGCTACTACTACTGCTGCTGCTGGTGCTGGTGCTACAACAACTTCTACTACTAAAACTACTAAAACTACTACTACTACTACGACTACGACTACGACTACTACTACTACTAGTAACAGTACTAGTACCAGTACTGGTACGACTACTACTCCTGCTGCTGCTACTACGACGACTACCAATGCCACCACCACTACCACCACCAATGCCATCACCACCACCACCACCACCGCCACCGCCACCACCACCCCCGCCACCACCTTCAAGCACCAAGCACCACAGCACCACCAACAACAGTAACCACCACAACATCGCAACGCCACAACCAGAATAACCAACCGACGACGACGACAACGCTAACGACTACTACACTTCTGGCTTCCTTTTCTTGGACTTGTTCTTCTTATTCTTCCGGTGGCGCTTTTTCATACAGTGCTGTTGATCCCTTTATGGGTTTACTTTCCGCCCTGAGACCTGGATGGCATGTGGTGCCGCAGATACAAGCACAGGTTCAGCTGTAAGCTGCATGCGCGAGCTGTCTAACCCAAGCCTCGGTCAGACAGACGACGCGCCCTGAGATGGCACCACACTCAGGGCACCGGCCATGGTGGTGACTGGAGAGTATGCACGTAACTACATTTACGGCTGGGAGAGCCAGCTTGTGTGACCAGGCTGGACTTCAGCTGCAAACCTGTTTGTGCCGAGGATCAACATCGTCGAAGAGCCTTGGCTGTCGCTTCCATGAGATTGCCGGAAAGACACACTTAGACCATCAGGAAACTTTCAATATAGAAGTTACGACGAAGATATTCTGCACACATGTTCGGCAAGGCAAATGTAGTAGCAAGCGGTCTTTTGCAGTCTTGTCAGGACACATGGGAAGCAATCCAAAGCGCAGCGGTACAGATTTCCGCGTGCCTTGCACAGATTTGAAAGGGATGCCAACACTTTACAGGACTTGCCTAGGCCAAGAAGCTAGACGAAGTGGTCACGCTGGTGGACGAGCTTGACAAGCTCGTGGTAAGCGTGGTCGAACTGGTGCTTACTGTGGTTTGCGATGTGCTGCTACTAAACGTGGCTGTAGAGGTGGCACTGGACGAAGTGGTCACGCTGGTGGACGAGCTTGACAAACTCGTGGTAAGCGTGGTCGAACTGGTGCTTGCTGTGGTTTGCGATGTGCTGCTACTAAACGTGGCTGTAGAGGTGGCGCTCGACGAAGTGGTCACGCTGGTGGACGAGCTTGACAAGCTCGTTGTAAGCGTGGTCGAACTGGTGCTTACTGTGGTTTGCGATGTGCTGCTACTAAACGTGGCTGTAGAGGTGGCGCTGGTGCTTGTGACGGACGTGGATGTCAAGCTCCGTGTGGATGAGCTTGATGTCAGTGTTGTAGTTGTTGAAACTGTCGTTGTGAAGCTTGTCGATGTGCCTGTGACAGAAGTGGTCGATATGGAGGAGGTCAGTGACGTCGATGTGGCAGTGACAGAAGTTGTCGTGCTAGTGACAGTGGTGGTGCTCATGCTGGAAGAGGTTGTGCTGACGGAAGTGACGGTAGAAGATGATGTTGATATGGATGTAGTGCTGGAAGAGCTCGTACTTGTCTGAGATGTGGAGGTGACCGTCATTGATGATGTCGTACTTGACGTTTCGGTCGTGCTGGTAGTCGTGGTCGAACTGGTCGTACTTGCGGTGGATGAAGTTGTACTTTCCGTTTCGGTTGTGCTTGTGGTAGTGGCTGAACTGGTCGTACTTCTGGTTGAGGAAGTCGTTGTTTTGGTTTCTGTCGTAGTTGTTTTCGTGGCCGAACTGGTCGTGCTTAGGGTTGAGGAAGTTGTACTCCTGGTTTCTGTCGTGGTGGTATTGGAGGCCGAAGTGGTCGTGCTTTCTGTAGAAGTTCCTGTCGAGCTGGTGCTGGTCAGAGACGAGCTTGTGGAAGTTGTAGTCAATGAAAACGTCGACGAGGTACTGGATGACGACCGGCTTGTGGACCTGGGCAACTAGATTCATGAACTCACCGCAATGCAGTCCCACATTGATGCGGGATGACATGAGAAGCGGCCGAAACATTTTCTCTTCTGCTGACCCGCCGTCAAGGGAAAACAAATCGAGGCATGGTGGCTGCGTTGTTGAAGAGCTACTCCTGGGCTCGGTCGGAAATCTTGCCGATTCTGGCAAGGGGCGTTGTGCTCGATGAACTGAAAGTGCTGCTGGTCCTTGTCACAGAGCCTCCACGGCCGGCGAACCAGAAGGCTTATGATTCCGCACACAGACACTACCAGGCCAAGGTGCTGGAGGTGCTGGTCGTGCGAGTCTTCGACGTCGTCGTGGAGGTGCTGCTGGTCGCCTCAACCGCAGGTGAGGGCCTAAAGCTAAGCCCTGAAGTCGTGCCCCATAACTGAACAAAGAAAAAGAGCTGAGACTGTCAAGATTCCGAAGTGGAGCTGCTCGTGCTCGAGGTGCTTGTACTGGAGCTGGACGTTGCAGTCGTGCTCGTGCTGGTACTCGTCGTACTCGAGGTACTTGAGGATGTGGTGCTGGTGGTGCCTATAACATCCTATAACTCCAATGCCAAAATCTTGCGAATCAGACCGGATGCTTTATAATGCGACCCTCCTTAGTCTAATAAGGAAAACACCTACAGCGAACCCGTCATTGCCCTTGACAGCAGTAGCTTCACTTCATACAGTTGTTCCTGTCACCCCCTGAGAATTCCAGCGGGAGGTAGTACACTGGGAAGACCTGCAGAAGGGAGCACGAAGCCTTCGGAGCTGTGTTTCGTTGGGCACCGACTTAAGTGCTTCAGAGCTGGCAGCAGCAGCATATGATTGAAGCATGCGCCGTGTTGTTGAAGTTTCGAGTGTTGTCCTTCGGTGGCTGTCAAGGGCGCTAATTACGTAAACTGCTGAAGTGCATGCCTCATTTGCAGCTCATGCCATGTGTATATGTTGATTTTTCCTTTGCTTGTAGGCCCAAGTACAGAGCGGTCTTGAGCATGCTTTTCAACCAAGCACATGCATAATATAGTTGTGGGTGCCAAACCCAGGTAGCACAGACTTCAAAGACTTTTTTGTCCTTTCTTGTTCGCTTGCGCATAAAAGTCTCCGCCTTTCGAGTGAGCCATGTCGGGTGCTGTAGGAGCAGGGGAACTGATCACTCCACTTGTTTCTGCACAACCTGCTGGTTCNTGAGCCATGTCGGGTGCTGTAGGAGCAGGGGAACTGATCACTCCACTTGTTTCTGCACAACCTGCTGGTTCGCTCCAGCAGGTTATGAGCCCAACGCTTGGGCAGGGCTATGGCACTACGACGCAGCAGTCATCCCCACCTCCCGGGAGGGATGGTTTGCAACAGGTACCAGGTTTAACGCCAACACCTGCGCAAGGCCAGTCAGGTGGAATGGGCTTTGAACCCAACATGGCTACGGGAGGGGCTCTGGGAGNACCTCCCGGGAGGGATGGTTTGCAACAGGTACCAGGTTTAACGCCAACACCTGCGCAAGGCCAGTCAGGTGGAATGGGCTTTGAACCCAACATGGCTACGGGAGGGGCTCTGGGAGGCATAGACCAGCACGAGCCGTCCGGAATGCCACCAGTGTCGACCACCATCACGGGTGGTGATGTCGCACATCATGTTGTGCAGATGCCTGGTGTTTCATCGGGCGAGAGCCCAGATCTACAGACCAGCACTGGCGTGCTAGGNCATCATGTTGTGCAGATGCCTGGTGTTTCATCGGGCGAGAGCCCAGATCTACAGACCAGCACTGGCGTGCTAGGAACTGTGAGTGGTGACGCATTGTCAGGGGGAGTAGTTGCTGGGGATTCTCAGGTTGAAGGGTTTGTTACCCCACGATTGCAGCAGGGATTGCCAACCATAGCTGAGGGTGGTTGAGGGCTTTCCTAGTGTAGGGCTCCAACTTATGTCGCGAGTTGGAGAATTTTTCCGTGTAGCGCGCACTGAGGTGATGCAGGTCCCTACAGTAGCGCAAGGCACACACGCCACACCACCACGAACAATCTCATCACAATCACGTGATAGTCGCAGCGATGCTCGAAGGTGGGAGAAGGGAGTTTGGGTTCGCAGAGTAGCTCGCCACCACAGTTGGGAGCGCATGGTACACCCACTTCCTTTGCACCGCCTCCTGGAAGGGATGGCTCTTTGTTGAGCGCAGACATGTTGCAGCGCATGCAAGCTTTAGAACAAAGGGCCCCCTTACTTTACGGTAGCCTGCCCGAAAGGCCCCCATCGAGAACAGACTCATCGTCCTTGCCCCAAGAAGCGATTCAAGCTGAGGTTGCAAGGCAGTTGGTAGGTTTTGATCAACGGGCGCAGGCGCAGGACCTAGAAATACAGAGGATGCGGAGGCAACTGGAGGAAGCAGCCCAAAGGGAACAAACTCTCAGGGAACAGGTAAGGAGAGAAGTGGCGGGGGCCAGTAGTGCCCCAATGGCTCCAACGACACCCCCTGCTGATGTTCCCAGGCCACCCCTTCAGGATGCACAGGTGCGCACTCCAATCGCGTATAAGGTCCAGGATGCTGCGGCGCAGGCGGTTGANAGTGCCCCAATGGCTCCAACGACACCCCCTGCTGATGTTCCCAGGCCACCCCTTCAGGATGCACAGGTGCGCACTCCAATCGCGTATAAGGTCCAGGATGCTGCGGCGCAGGCGGTTGAGGCTTTGAGAGCGCCCGCTCAAACAGCAGCATCATCAGCAACTTCAGGGTTATGGTCCAACTTTTGGTCGGGGTTGCAAGGTTCCCAAAGGTTACCTAGCAATGCAACGCCACCCGGAAGGGTTGGGCAGCCTAGCAGCTCAACAGCTGGTGCGCAAGGGGATTCCACCTCTTCTGGNCGGGGTTGCAAGGTTCCCAAAGGTTACCTAGCAATGCAACGCCACCCGGAAGGGTTGGGCAGCCTAGCAGCTCAACAGCTGGTGCGCAAGGGGATTCCACCTCTTCTGGCCCAAACCCCAGCTTCGAGCCGAAATCCCGGGTTTGGGCGAGATCAGGGCTTCGGGCTCTGGTTTCCAGTCAGCTGTGGCCGCCAGTGCCCCAATCCCACACAGCTGCTCAGGCCAGCACTCCTCCAGTAGCAGCCAGTGTGTCGCCGGGGGGAACCCAAGGCCCTCCCACATCGCGTAATGCAGTGCTAGATGCCGTATTGTTGGGAGTACAGCAGCTGCAAACTTTGCAAGCGCAACAGCTCACCAGTACTCAGAAGGTCGATGCACCTGAGACGGTCAAAACTGGGATTATTGCCTTTCCCAAACTAGCCCCACCAGATCCAGCCGGAGGTTCGTTGGAATTCCAGGATTGGATGCAGCTCATTGCGGGCTTGATGAG
>BGNK01002385.1:0-40712 GCA_003297005.1 Symbiodinium sp. clade A Y106 | reverse complement strand
AATGATGGGCACATCGTGTTGCGCAGCGATGGCGTCGGCAACGGCTTTGTGCAAACGCTCCATGTTCGCACCCGCCTTGTTTCTCCAGAACCACCACCCTTGCAGTTTGTAGGAGACTCACTCGAGGAGGAGCACACACCACCTCCACGCAGGGTCGTGGTAAGCGGTCCTCTGGTGAGAGACTTGACGAGCTGTTTCCTGCAGACCCATCGCCACCCTTGCCGCCGCCAGCAGGAGCTCCACACCCGGAAGGGCTTGTGCCACTTGCTGGGGAGGAGTCGGCCCGTGTAGCGCGTTTGAGTTTGCAATACCTTGAAGGTTTGGCTAAGGAGCTTATCGAGGATGACTGGGACCTCGATGAAGCATTGTGGGTGTTAGCCGAAGCGTGCAGAGCAGCGCCCGAGCTGCAACACAAAGCTGGGTTGTACCGTCGCGGTGGTGTTGTAGGAGTTTTAGGGGGTGCCACAGATAAGCCCTTGCTGACAAAGCTTATGAATATGGTGCTTTCCGCAGTTGCACCCACAGCACAGAGTACACCTCGCTTTGGTTGTCTAACTCCACTGCTCAACCAGTGCACGCCGACCACCACAACCTGCAGGGATCCACAAACATAGTCCTCCCTTTGAAGCTCCCGCCTAACGGAGGGNCTGCTCAACCAGTGCACGCCGACCACCACAACCTGCAGGGATCCACAAACATAGTCCTCCCTTTGAAGCTCCCGCCTAACGGAGGGGATTTGTGGATAGAACTCAAGCCTGGTGACCTCATCAGTGGCCCTGTAGAGGAGAGGGTAGACGGCAAAGGCAAGCGCTGGTTAGGGACAACTCACAGGTCGGAGCGCGGTAAGCCCTTCTTCCTAAACCCTACTCGCCGCCACGCCACCACTACCTGGAAGGGTGAAAGAGTAGTGCTCGTCGCCTACACTGTCAACACATTAGGCAAGAGCTCGAGCACGAGTTTCAAAGCCTTGAAGCTTTAGGTTTTCCACTCCAGCGTCGGTACGTTTGCCGCTGATTGAGCAGCAAGACGTGACTGCTTCGAAGAAGAGCCCCCTCAGGAGACAAAGGCACGTCACCCTGACGGGAAGACTTCTGAGTTAGCGCCTGGGACTGTGCTTAAAGGCGGAGGTTGGAAAGAAACCCATGCCGTAGAAGCAGGTACTGTAGAGCTGGAGGTGTCGTGGAACCTAAAGCACTCGCAAGACCAAAGGCGAACACAGTCTGAGCACGCCCTGCTGGCTTGCCAACCAGACACCGGGACACAGGTTGAGGAGGAGGAGGGCCTAAACGAAGACTCCTTGCCTGAGCAGCCTTTGTTGTGGGAACTGTGGGTTCCAGACCCGCAGACAGGTGAGCAGCTGTGTGTTCTCCGGTCTGACGACTCGGACGCGAGTGAAGCGTGTGCGCTTTGCAAGTCTGAGCCGGTGTACACAACCAACGTAGAGCTGTGCCTGAAGGGTTGCAAGAACCACTGCAAGTAGTCCACACTGTAGACCCTCGGGATGCAGAGCAATGCATCGAGAAGTGGGTGCCGTTCATTCACAAAGAGATCGGTGTCATTGAGAAGGCTGTGCGGCGACTGCCTCCTGCAGAGGTCCGTTCGGGAGGTTGGCTAAGGCGTAAGGAAGTGAAGGTGGTTCCGTCTAAGTCTGTGTTCACAGTCAAGCCACCAGACCCTGCTGAAGCCTCCCTCGCTACCCGGAAGGGTCAAGCTTACCACAAACGCAAGGCTCGCCTGGTTGCTTGTGGCAACCACGCCCCAGGCGCGCGGGGTCCGAAGTCTACGCTTCAGGTGCTGCTGCAGAGACACTCCGTTGTTTCGTAATCATCTGCTCCAAGAGGAACTGGTGCATCGGGTCTCTAGATGTCACCTCAGCTTCCCCAATCCCGCAAAGCAGAGGCGTTCCAGTGTTTGCTCTCACGCCGCCTAGGTTGCTAGTGAGACTAGGTTTGGCAGAGGAAGGGGAGCTTGGGATCCTCGCGCACGCTGTGTACGAGTTGAGGGAGTCGCCTAAGCTTTGGTCAGACTACAGGGACTGCCAACTGCGAGCGTTCAGGTGTGTCGTTGACGGGGTTGAGCTGCAGCTCCAGCAGCAAGGAAGGCTGGACCCAAACTGGTGGCGTGTTGTTCGCACCTCTGACGGGGTAGTCGCAGAGTAAAGACGTGATCGCAGCCTTGGCTACGGCCATCCAGGGCATCTGGAAAACGACTCCTCTTGCACTTGCCACTGCAGAGTCCCCGTTTTGAGATCCGAGTGCAGGGTTCTGGGTTTGTTTTGTCACAAGAGGCTTACGCAGAGTAGCTGCTATGCCTTAACAGTGGCAAGCCTACCGCACGTGGTAAGATCCCTTGCCCGAGGGACTTAGTCTCCTTCGACACTCTCCTGACGGACGAGTCTCCCACAGAAGAGTCCGTTCGTACAGCGCAAAGGCTGACGGGAGAGATCCTGTGGCTAAGTCAGCGTACCAGNCAGAAGAGTCCGTTCGTACAGCGCAAAGGCTGACGGGAGAGATCCTGTGGCTAAGTCAGCGTACCAGGCCGGACCTCGCGTTCACTGCCTGTGTTCTCGCCTCGTTGAGCACGAAGGCTCCTGAAAGGGCTGCGCGCATCGCCGAGAGAGGTTGCATACGTGCAGTCAACAAAGGCTGACGCGGATGACACAGGTTTAGTTGCTTACAGCGACGCTTCTTTCGCCCCGGAAGGCAATCGCTCACACACAGGGTGGGTAGTTTTCTTGCACGGCTCTCCCATTTGCTGGTGCTCCGCAAGGCAAGCGTTTGTCACACTCAGCACTGCCGAGTCTGAACTCGTCGCAGGACTCGATGTTGCTCTGCAGTCTGCAGAAGCGAAGTTGAGTGCGTTTGGTGTCGTCCACCAGGACAAGACCCTAAAGGTGGACTCGCAATCTGCACTTGCTATCGCCATCGGCCAAGGGTCTTGGCGAACCCGCCACCTAAGGGTGCGCGCCAATTACTTGCGAGAGCTGTATGAGGCAGGAGAGGTCATCCCCGTGCATTGTCCCGGGGCGGAACAAGCAGCAGACCTGCTCACGAAAACACTCCCATCTGCGAGAATCCTTGAGCTCGCAGCAATCTGGGGTTTGCTTGAGCATTCGTCCGGCGGAAGCTGAGACTTGCAGTCAAGCCCAAACAGCCGGAGCAGGAACTTTAGCACAACAAGACTTACAGTTGAGTACTGTCGCTGTTGTGTTGGCCATGCTTCAGGTCGTAGGTGCCGCCAGCCAGGCAACAGACGACGAAGAAGACTTGTCTCTCCCTGTGTCGCTTGATGCAGATTTGATGTTGGCAGTATCCATCATCTGCACTGGTATCTGCTTCATTGCAGTGTGGGAGTTCTTCAAGTGGTGCCTTCAAGGTGTCATCTCCCGCCGAGAGGCTGGGACAGCCGTGTCGTCCCTCAGCCCTCGCAGGGCGCGTAAGTTACAGCGCCTTCGAGATCAAACTGCGCAGGCCATCCAGGCCGAGATCTCTGCACGTGAGGAGGCAGCAAGCTCGCAGTCTGTAGCTGCAGCTCCCAGACGTCGCCCCTCACAAACAACTCGCACGCGTGAGCAGGCAGGTGGAGCTCCAACGCGCTACTTTGCAACACCCGAGGGGACCAAGCTCCACCGAACTAAGACCTGTTCCACGCTCGTCCACTCGCACAGGTTTGTTGAGTTTCAAGTGTGCCAGCAGTGCCACGGGAGCGCTGCCGACCACACCCAACACAGCACAGGGTAGGAACCACTCCACCCTGACGGGTTGGATCTCTCAGTGAGCTCATCCGCAGCTGTGTCTTTTACCGCACGAGGTGCCTTGAGAGCCCTCGCACACTGAGGGCAGTTGGCCCAGCTTTTTCCAGTAGCTCAGGGTAGGTGTGTCGTCACCCTGACGAGTTGGACCTGCAGTAGAAAGTAGGTCGCAACTCCCTGGCGGGGCTGCGAAGGAGGAGTGCTGAAGTGCATGCCTCGTTTGCAGCTCATGCCATGTGTATATGTTGATTTTTCCTTTGCTTGTAGGCCCAAGTACAGAGCGGTCTCGAGCATGCATTTAAACCAAGCACATGCATATAGTTGTAGGTGCCAAACCCAAGTAGCACAGACTTCAAAGACTTTCTTGTCCCTTCTTGTTCGCTTGCGCATAAAAGTCTCCGCCTTTCGAGTGAGCCATGTCGGGTGCTGTAGGAGCAGGGGAACTGATCACTCCACTTGTTTCTGCACAACCTGCTGGTTCGCTCCAGCATAAACAGTGTCAATTGGGCAGTATTGTACACACCGAGAAAAACCCTTTGGAATTAATGTGCAGGAGAACAAGGCAGCTGAAATGCTGGAGCTTGTCGTCGTTGTGGTCGTTGTTGGAACTACGTCCACCAGCACGGGGGCGAAGCTCTCGACGACCATCTGGGAAACAAAGCCTGTCGGCACAAAGCCCGACAGCCCAAGCAACAAACCCCCGACATGCAAATTTAACTGCCGGATCCTTGTCTAGAAGCCCTCACCCCTCGTTCACCGAAGCGTTGAGGGCCTAAGGGGTGAGGGCCTGCGCGGCCAGGAACCTCCGATGATCAACCTCTGAAATTCTGATTCTCAAAATCATTTCAGTTTGTCGTGGTCGTCATCAAACAGGACGTAGCCATAGTTGCAATAGCTCCAGCAGCAGCAAGGAGTAGGAGGAGGAGGAGGAGGGGAAGGGGAAAGGGAAGGGGAGGGCAGCTGTAATCGTAATCGTTGTAGCGTAGCAGGAGTTGTAGTAGTATGCTACAGGGGTGCAGGGAATTTCGCGGAACTATGCTCAGAAGTTGCGCGGGAATTTCGAGCACCAACGCCCAAAATTCAAGAATCTCCGTCGGTGTTTTCAAGAGGCTGGCCAGAAATCAAGAAACTAGGAAGGCATATTCAAAAACGTTTGCCAAGCTCGCCCCACAGCATGGCCATGCATTTCTAGATGCCATCTGAATGCATACCGTCGCCTGTCCGCGGATGCAAAGCCAAAGCCAAGCCAAACCATGCTGCCAACTCCCCCCGTCACACTTACATACATCGGAAAGTCCGCATGGGGGGGAGGGGGCCAAAGCCAAGCCTTGCTGCCAAGCTCGCTCCACAGGGTCGCCATGCATTTCTAGAAGCCATCTAAATGCATACGGTCACCTGTACCTGTCCCCCTCAAACCCCACCCCCGCGGGCCAATTCCCCCCGTACATTACCATGCATGTCTACGCGCCTTCTAAATGCATATGGCATGTTGTTTCTGAAAAACAAGGTTCCTTATGTTTAAATCTTGCCAAAGGAAATGTGTCCCCCCGTCACACTTACATTACATCGGAAAGTCCGCATGGGGGGGAGGGGGCCAGCCCCCTCCCCCCCAACCCCGCACCCCCGCGGCTGTACCTGTCCCCCTCAAACCCCACCTCCGCGGGCCAATTCCCCCTCGTACATCACCATGCATTTCTACGCGCCTTCTAAATGCATATGGCATGTTGTTTCTGAAAAACAAGGTTCCTTATGTTTAAATCTTGCCAAAGGAAATGTGTCTGGAAACTGCTGTTGAAGATTCTGAAACCACCCCCCGCAGTTTCCTGAGCATGGTTCCCTGAAAAACCGAGTTGCCGCACGGAAAAGTTAGCACTCTTGGCTACAGAGTGCATTCTGCTGCGGCACCGCAGATAGGGCTCCGGTGCAGTGCTTGTGCCAACAGCGGGTGAGGGAGGTTGCTCAATGGGGCCTCGGCCCGGTGGCGTCTCCAAGAATCCGAGGGTGAGATTCCGTTAGTCGGACACCGATCATTCCGTTGAGGTAGTGTCAATTCAATCGGGCGACTCAGATGCTTTTCTCCCGTATGCAGATTTAGATGGACCTGCACACCCCGCGTCCTCCTCAGCAGTTGCAGGCAACACAACTCGGCAATGCGTCAAGGACACATTAACAGCATGTGCAGTCCAGTTTGGGCTTGGTGAATTCATCGGCGACTCTCTCTGCACTCAGTTGCGTTTGAACGACGAGCACAAAGGAGGATTTCAGGGTCACTGACTGGCTCAACACTCCGGCGGTCACCGAGGCAGATGTTCTTGCTAAGCTCTACTTACATTCACAGCGGGTTCCATATGATGGCATGTTCAGAGTGTTGAATTTGCTTCCAGTGGAGGAGGCATACGAGTGGTTTCGCCAGTCATGTCAGGCTCCACTCCATCCAGGTCCATATGCTTTGGCGCGTACATCTACGCAACTCTACCAAGGCCAATGTCTGGGCGGTCCGGCTCCTGTGCAGCATAGAGCACTCTGTTTCGGAGGATGGCGCTTTTCTCAATTGTGTTTTCTTGAGCTACAATATTCCGAGTGCCCCGCACAAAGACTCCAACAATCATCGTGATGTATGCAACATGTTGATTCCACTTTCGGTTTGGCGGGGAGGTGAGCTCTGGGTTGCAAGGTTCAGGGGCAGTGTACAAGCAGGACATGTTCGCAGCATTTTGCCACCATGTCTGAAGTTTGATGCTCGCAAGCTTCATGATGTGATGCCGTGGAGTGGTGATCGATTCCTGCTCGGCACATTCCACACCCGAGATGATTGCAGAGGATAGAGAGCAGGAGCAGGAGTGGTAGATTCAGGAGTAGGAGGAGTGGTGGCGGTGTTGGCAGGGTTAGTAACCGTAGTAGTTCTTCGTAGTAGCAGTAGCAGCAGTAGCAGTAGCAGTACAAGTGCCAGTTGGAGTAGTAGTAGTAGTAGTAGCAGTAGCAGTAGCAGTAGCAGTAGCAGCAGCAGTTGTAGAAGTGGTTGCAGTAGCAGTAGTAGTAGCAGGCGCAGCAGGAGGAGTAGCAGCAGCAGCAGCAGTAGCAGTAGAAGCAGCAGCAGCAACAGCAGCAGGAGTAGGAGTAGGAGTAGAAGTAGAAGTAGTAGGAGTAGGAGTAGTAGTAGTAGTAGTCGTCGTGGTGGTGGTGGTAGTAGTGGTAGTAGTGGTAGTGGTAGTGGTAGTCGTAGTCGTAGTAGTAATAATAATAAAGGCAATAGTAGTTAGTAGTAGTAGCAGTAGTAGTAGTAGTAGTAGTAGTAGTATATAGAGTAGTAGTAGTAGTAGTAGTAGTAGTAGTAGTAGTAGTAGTAACAATAGTAGCAGTCGTGGTGGAGGTGGTGGGGGCAGTAGTACGACTGGTACTGCTGCGAGTACTGGCACCAGTACTTGTAGTCGTAGTAGCAGTCGTAGTGGTTGTAGCAGGAGCAGCAGTAGTAGTAGTAGTGGTAGTAGTAGTAGTAGTAGTGGTAGGAAAAGCAGTAGTATTCGTTGGTAGTAACAAAAGTTATTGCTATTATTCAATGGTACGTAGTAGTAGTGGCAGCAGCAGACGTCGTCGTCGTGGTCGTCGCGTATGGACGAATCTTGAGAGCATCTGGCTCAATCCGTCGCAGCTCGGTTTTATGTATAGCTGTTTGGCACTCGCAGTGCACTCCACAGACAGAATATTGCTAACCATGTATACCTTCAAGTTATTTCTGTGGAAGTATGCAAACAAGTATATTATATATATATGTACACATATCGTTCCCTTTGATGACAGGCCACCTATGTTAAAAGGCGATTCCGGCCTTTTCCGTGGCTTCGAGATTCACGCCCTGCTTTCGGCTGGCTTTAACCACTCAACCGTTTCCATGAACCCTCGCATAACAACATATGCAAATGAATGCATGCAGGCTGCATAAACACACACACACACACATACACACACACACACACCTACGTGAGAGTTGGCAAGCGGGTAGAGAGAATGTCACATGCATGCATGCAGTACTAGTCAACAGGTTCGAAATATACAAACAAGTAGAATAAGATGCGAACATGAGTGATAGGTGTTGTTCATTAGCAGGACTCTACATGCACCACGCTCGCAAGTAAGCGTGGAATAGGTCAAGCAAGGTAAGCTGATACATAAATCGCTTCCTACAACAGGCGGCAAATTATCAGATCTTCCACAGTAGACGCACAAAAGCACGTACATGACCGTACATGTATACTGAAGAGAAGAAGCATACATAAATGAGTCGTCACATACTGGAAAAAGAACTGCCTAATCAAAAAACGCTTAAACAAACAATGTGGTATGCACATATACATACATACATACATACATGCATGCATGCATGCATACATACATATTACTAAATATGTATATATGTATGTATGTATACCATCGCTTAACCTTCTCTGGTTGCGGCGGAGGCCTGCATCCACTCCGGCAGCCAAGCTTTCCGTGCGCAAAGCAGCCTGAAACCGGCTCTGGTCGCTGCTAACTGCCGCGGCCACCTCCTCTACCTCAGAAATTCGCAGTGTTTGCAGCTTGCACGCAAGTCGCTGCCCCCGTTCTTGCGGGGAAGAGCCTACACAATTCGAGCACTAATTCGGGTTTGAAAGATCAAGCATCTGAAACACGCATCATTTATTGATCTTCCTGGCTCACTATCTTTCTGTCTGCTTAAATGTGCGAGTATGTCACGCAGTCAGCAGACAAAAACAGAACAAGCATACACATTCATGTACATACAAACCACACATACATGGTTACTTGCATGTGTACACACAAACAAACAAACACCCGCAAGCAAACAAACAAACACAAACACAAACACACATATATATATATATATAGATATATGTATATATAACCACACCATTACGTACATACTTGATACATGCCGTTACAACAGCATTACAACACCATGGCAATACATACCTACAGTACAGTAACGTCAGTAAAACACGTTCCAAGCATGGAATACATTGCAATACATTTCATATTTACATATATGTATATATATGTCTATACACGCACATTTATGTAGGTATATATGTCTATACACACACATTTATGTAGGTATTCTATGCTGCACCAAGGCCCTAACCATGAGCTATGTCGTGGCGCAGGGTTCTTACCATGCCTGATTGCGAACTGGCAGTACCCACCCCGAAGGACGTCTGCGCTGGGGTCAAGTGTTGATGGTCTCCTTCCTGATCGTCTCTGGTTGTCTTGGTGTTTGTCTCCTTTGTTTATTTTACGGGCTGGTGGTCTGCCCGGTCGTCATGGTCGTGCAGGTTTTGACAGCCCCCTGAATCTCTGCACACAAGGGTGGACAACAACTCAGGTCCAGGCATCGGATGCCAGCTCCACCGGCACCACGGCGATATAGGACACCTGAATGGGAACAGAGAGCGACCATGGGATATCATGGGATGGCAGAGATTACTTGAAGTAACGGAGGGGCGACTCGTCTGCAGGCTCTGGGGGACAGCAGGAATAAGTAACTTACGTCGTTGCACAATGCTCGCCTCCCATCTCTGGGCTGAAAGCCGGCGCGCTTCTCCGAGCTCCTGGTCGCTGGGATAATGCCAGACGAGACAAGATTTGAGTTGACACATCGAGCACCGAGGTCGGGAAACCAGACCAGAAATCGACTGAGCAAAGGCCTCTTCCAGTCGCCGCAACGAAGTGACGGTGATGATGAGCTGACCTTATCAGTCACAAGGCACTTAGTAAGGCAAGGTGTAAGATCTATGCTGCTTGCTCAAGCTCCAGGCACTTCAGCTTTTGATCAAGATGTGCTTGCAGCCAAAGGAGTTATATCAGATCACAGCATCATACAGCATGTGGCCGTTCACAGTGACCCACGCCCAACAGAAACCAAACATGCATGAGTGCTTGACACACTGAAAGTTTGTTGCGTTCTTTAATGCAAACAACCCGACAGACCCGACCTCCTAAGCCCCGATTGATTTGAAGCAGTGCACAGCACATACAGGATCTCGGATTGGCGGTGATCGGTTCAAGACTTCCGTGGCTTCACCAATGCCCATGCCAACTTTGACTTTGTCACATTGAGATTGGCAACAGCACTTCCGCAATTGGGGCAGCCGAGAAATCCTGGCTTCGATTGCAGAAACCTCCCTCTGCGTGCCATAGCCTACACTCTACATGCCCTCAAACCTGACGGCAAGTCCTATGCTGTTGCCTGCACCTGCAGCCAGGTGACCAGCATCCTGAGGGACAGAGTATTGCAGCGGTGACTTGTCTTTGCCGTGGCTGGATGTTCGCAGGCCCACTCAAAGAACTGTGTACGATTCCCCACAGCATGCAGGGGTTTTGGAGTCGAATCCAGAGGCATGGAAAAAGCACGTCAGGTTCTTGAGTACGTGCAACGCAAGGCGAGGCACTCTGGCTGCGTTGCAGCAAGACGGATCTGAGTTCGAAGCTTACAACGACAGAAATCCTTGTAGAAGCTCTGAATCCACAAACTCTGTGCCACCTAACTCCCCTGCTTCGAACCCACAGCTCTGCACATGGCACCAAACTCGGAACTGATTACGCCAGGTTACTACATCCAGAGTAGATGCCAGCGCCTGCCGCGCTGCCTCCTCTACCTGTGCCTCTGACGCGCCGTCGAGGTCGAACACAAAGTCGCCTGTCGAGGGGGCGGAAGCCTTGAAGCGGCTTGGGGGAGTTATGTCCACTGTTGCGTTTGTCGGTTTGTTGTTTGCTTTTCCCGCCCGGGCCTGTCAGGAGAGCCACCACACTCCCCAGCACCACGCACGCTGTCTCCTCAGACGCGATGGACGCGACTCCCAGCTCTGATTTCAGCACGGAATCAAGTCCCCACCCTCCATACCCCAGATGACCAGATTAGGGAAACTGTCACCTCCCGCCTGAACTAAGGGCTGCAACAGCAGGCCCTCGCATGGCCGAAAGGAATTCCAGCCACAAGCGGAGCCATCACATCGGCACCGGGGAATGGCTCTTGACAGCCATGCGCTACAGGCCGGGCTGCATTCTCACTGAGCACCTCCGCGAAGTAGGCCACCTGGGACACGATTGGGTCAAAGCTGAGGATATGCCACGGGGTGCGAAGAGTTTCAGGGAATCGATTGTGTGCTTTTTGTGACTCAACGCCAACGAAGAAACAATTTCAAGCTTGACCCCATGGCGCAGTCTTGCAAAGATTGAAAATTGATTGGAGTATCCGCCTGCCACCTTGCACCGACACAGAATTCAGAAGGACCGAGCTCCCCACATAGTGGGTGACCTGGCTCATGTCCGCGGGCTCTTGCCAGGTCAGGTTGCCTCCAAGATGGCCCAGGTCAAGGTCGAGATCCTGGTGCCCAGAGCCCATGACTGCAGATTGGGGTCCTTCGGGTGAGCTGCCACCGAGGGGCAAAAAAAGTCAAGTTGGAGGGTCGTGCAACCTGAAACATCTCAGGCAAGTTGGCAAGTGTGTGCTGTGGGTTTCTATGTCGAGGAGTTAACGGGGAATTTTCATCTTGGGTGCAGGATGGTTAAGGATTTGGAATGATGCCGGGCGCAAGATTTAAGCTCTGTTCAGGCACTTCACTCGCCGGTCCAATGAGCAAACTAAGAAAGTCGCTAGAGCTGTGCATGCCCGGTCGGCAAATGCTCGGGTTCATGGCATTCGGGTTATGGCTTCAACGCAGGCCGGAAATCCTTAGATGTTCACATTCCAACATTTCCACATCCTCACGTTGAATTAGCCGTGGGTGGTTTCCGTCCAAACCCTGTGGCCGCTGCTGGAACTGGTAGATACTAAGCCATGAACGAGCGTCCGAAGTTGAATCGTTTGCAACCCATCAAGCCCAAGCCGACAAAGCGGGGTACCCTTGTTCGGCTAAAAATGGTGCTGAGATGGGCTGAGCTAGAGGTTGTCGGGCATAGTCTTCCGGCTTCGAGACCTTGAATGGGAGCCAGAGCCGGACCGGGGACTGTGATGTTCTTACAGAGGGGCCATGACTTCGACAAGGGAGCCGTGTCAAGAATGGCAAGGCTTGCCGGTGTCGTCTGCTCTGCGAGCATGCTCACGGTGTAGACGGCCAAATGGCTAAAGCCCTTGGCAGTTGATGAGACTAACTAGGGCTCAGAATGCCCTGTAGCGGAGGTGTAACGGAGGCTCTGACCGGTATATCTGGAATGGGCAACGCACACCAGCCCAAAATCTGTTACAGGGCGATGGATCCTGCACACAAACCCGACAATTAGCAGACCGTGCTAGAGTTAATAGTTCTTACTTATTACCCCAAGTCTACATCACTGAATGGAGCATCCCGTGAGTCTGCCGCATGAAACGAGGACATGCTTGACTTCGGGGGCTTTAATGACTTTAATGCTTCGGATCGCGAATGCTAGAAATCTCCTGCAACGATCGTGAAGCAAGATACGACAGTAACAGATGGAGCATCCCGTCGAATTCAGTCTGCGGCATGAAACGAGGACTTGCTTGACTTCGGGGGCTTTAATGTTAGGATCGCGAATGCTAGAAATCTCCTGCAACGATCGTGAAGCAAGATACGACAGTAACAGCTATAGCCTATAGCAACACTCCGAGAGCGAATCACTTCAGTCAAGAGGCATCCTGTTTTGTTTCGGCGAAAATTCCGGCAGAGCTCTGGCCAGCAGCAATGTCCTCAATCAAGACAGGAGCCCGGGAACATGTACATACGATACTTGACAGAGCAACGACGGGTCAATCGTAAAATCAAAAACCGCTCGAACCGTCTTCGTCAGGTAGACACTATCGACATCCGACTCAGAAACAAGATCAAGCAAACCTTGCGGCAAACAAAGCCGCTGCCACAGAAACTAGGGCTGATCGTTTTACAACCTACAAAGAGGGGTCGAAAAGCCCTGTATCTGAAACGGAAGACTACTTGTAGCACCGGAGCCATGCCTCCTCGACCTGGCGACGCGTGAGCCCATCTGGGTCTTGCAGATAGAGACCTGGGTTGGGTCTTGGAGTTGAAAGGCAGGAAGTTGGGATCACCGCGCATGCAGCGCTCGAGGGCTTCTTGGTGGGACATCGCTGTGGGACTTCTGCAGCGATTCCATGCTGGTCATGAGTTTGCGTTCCACAGAGGCTACACGGCTACATACTAGGACACTAGGAACCCAACTTCGTTTTTCTTGCTGCCGGGCCGGGCGGCGGTACCACTGCAGCCGGCCCCAGTCTTCCTCGGGCTCGACCCACGTGACGTTACCACCGAGCTCGCCTTCGTCCAGATCCTGCGGTCTGAGATTCTGCGGGGATGTTGGAGCTCAAGGCTTGACACTGTGTTGGTTTGGGGGATCACGCTAGCCGGAGGGGGGCCTCATCGGTGAAGTTCACCGCCGAAGCGCTCGCGGCCAAATCTTCAATCAACAAACCTCGCATGCGACCGACGACCGAAGCTTTGAGACGCATGCGTATGATGCATACGGACACGGACACCCAGAACCCCACTCGGAAGTGACAGTGCCATCTCATGCCATCTCCACCAAGCCGCTTGCTGGAGTGCTCTGCTCGGCAAGGCTGGACTGGCCATAGATGAGAAAATGGGTGAAGAATCGGCTTGAATTGCTGGCCAATGGCGTCTCTAGGGGAACCACCAGCTCCTTGCCAAAAGGAAGCAACCCCCTTTCAGCAAGCCACATCCAATGGCCTAAACAGGTCAAAGCGCTGTTGGCTTAGTGCTCCGCCTTTCGTCAGGTGGCATCACTTCTGCTTCCGAGCTTCTGTCGTGCCAACAGGAATGGCAGCGAACAGCACGCGCTCGACGATCTCAAGCCCACTGCCGGCGCCCTGAGAGGCAGGTGGAGGCTCGAATGCTGGTCCGCCGGGTCCGCAGCAGGCCCGAAAAAGCATTGCCACGTTTTGTGGACGAACTATGTGCTCCAGGCTCAAGAAACACAATTCGCTTCGGGGGTTAATCGGCTCCTGAGGTTCGGCCTGGGGCTTTGGTGCCTACCCGCCGCTAACGAAAATCAAGCGACCAGCGCCGGGTCTGTGCCGTTGTCAGAGGTGTCTTCGGCGATTGCCATGTAAACCTCGGCGGCCACTCATAGTCTGGACGTGGTGCAGGGTTTGGAATTGAATCTGGTGTACGGCTGATGCGACACTTTCGTAACTTAGACGTGCTTGGTCACATTCCAGTGGCCTTGCAATTTTGGCAAAGATGCCGAAACGATCTCTCGGAGGCGGAACCCTTGCCCTTCCAGAATTCAAAAAGCCTGTGCAGAGAAACGTTTCGCAGCTGCAAGAGGGGAGCCCGATAAACGTCAACGTGCTGCAAGTCCTCCGACTCTGTCCACGTCAGGTTCCCTCCCAGATCCTCTTGGTCCAAGTCGAAGTCAGAGAAACCTTAGGCGGTCAGGGCAGGCTCAGACCTGCCGGATCCAGCGACTGCGCACACTTTGTTGGCATCATGGCCTCCTATGCAAGCCACTACGGCTCACTGCAGCCAAGAGACTGAGATTCAAGGCAGTCACTGCCGAATCTGAGATAGCCACAGACGCAGGAGTTGTCCTGCGCACTGATGCTTAAGCATTTGCGGATTACAGCGGCGGTTCACCGCAGGGTCCGATGATGTCCGATGTGGACTTCAAAGGTACAATGCTGGAACCGATTGCGCTCCATGGTAATTTCAAGGATTGAATTCAACGAAGTCTGCTGCGCGTCAGCGAGAGTGTGTTCGACGAACCATGGGATCCAGAGTATATGACGAACACAGGATTTGCGAAAGCACTGCTGAACGATGATCGTGGCGGGTCATTCGGCACCGAAATCTCGTAGCCAAGCAACTGTTCAACCAACGGCGATTTGGTGTACACCAGCCTGGTTCACAGGAGCACAGCATGCCTTGGAGCTTTATTTGCCTGCCGTGCAAACCGGGTGGCAGATGCTTGAAGGATTCGATCTTTGTGTCCCCCAGGATCTCCTGATGAGAAAGCAAAGCTGAATGCAACAAAGAACGAAAGCAAGAACGGCAGCGCGACCTATGCAGCGGTATATCAGAAAAACCCTTCACTATCTTCAATGTCACTGCCCTTCTATCCACAAACTGACACTTGCGAAAGAAGAGCTCCTGCAAGGCGGCAGAGGGATCAACCACCGAAACCAGCTTCCTGCCATACCCAGTGTCGCCTGACAGGTTCGATTTGGAAGTGTCTTAATCCCCCTTGATAGGTTGCTGTTCCACGGTTGGGGATTTCAGCACTCTTGGATAGATGCCTTGCCTGTGCACTGACTCCAAACCACATGGGAAGCAACTGCAGCCCAAGCACTCGCGGCAAAGTACACGTAGTACGACTCCACCAACCTGTCTGGTTTCGCTGGGTTCCATCGGCATACAAGCTCCTTACGTCTGTGAAGATTCTTTACGGGCCGTTGGGCGGGAGATGGAGGGAGCGCTATGCCCTCAAGACATGCTCATGCTATGCCTTATGCCTGACCTCAGTCACAGTCGTAGAGGGACTGCTTGGCCTAAGCAGAATTGTGGACCCTCGATCGCAACCCCCTCCTGAATCCTGAAACCCAAGCCGTTCTGGATATCTTGCTTTTGCTCAAGCCAAGCTATACTCCAATTGCTAGCCACAGAGCTCGATGTCGCTTGACGGGAGCGACCACTCCTGTGTTGTAGTCGCAGCTACAACGATGGCCGACGTTTGTGTTGTGAACTCTTAGCCGTGTCATCAGAGCTGCCATCGCGTTTGCAAGCTCTGGCATGGAGCACGAAGTGTGACATGTCCGCCTGTGTCTATAAGGCCGGGCTCGGCGACCGGTTGCAATGTCACTGATCGCAACCCTCGAGGTGTGACATGGCGCATGATGGTTGCTTTATGTTGCTTTGCTGCCCAGGAGCCAGGGTGCCGCCCAGGTCACCTGCATCCAGGTCCAGATCCGTGAAACTCGCGTTCGAAACCTCAGCGACTTTGACCAAGTCCATGTGCCGTCATGCTGCTATGTTCGCTGGGATGAACACCGGGGGCTCACGATTCTTCAACCCAGCTGCGCTGCTCACAGAATCAACGATGGGAAGGGCCATGGGCGTCGTTTGCTCCACGAGCTCTGACCTCGCGAAGATGGTCCTGGGCTGCTATCGACTGACGCCTTCCCCATGGCCTTCTGCTGCGGTTAACCATCTGAACAAGAATCCCTTCCTGAATCCAGCAAGGCGTCAGGTGCGTGAAGGAAAGAAGAGGCGTGTCCGGTGGAACGGCAAAGTCATGTGTCCCAACTTCAACAACGCCAACCAAAGACCTCGCGGGTCATTCGAACAGAGAGCGACCTCCCAAGGAGTGAAGGCTTTGAGCTGAACGTGCACGACCACTACACTGGCCGCAGGACGGACTGTGCAGGAAGACTATGTGAGTGTGCAGCTGCGTGGGCTCTTGTTCATTCTGCTTTCCTGGTGCTTTGCATGTGCAGGCTCCGCCGATATGGCTCTTTAGTGGCTCGTGTGCCTTGTATCATAACTTGTTGGGCACAGTCATAGCGGCTATGCACCCACAAGGATCGTACAAGAGAGTGTGGTGGCCCGTTTTCATGTATGCCGTATGTATGCATGCATGCAATTTACATCGTGAAATCAATCCCTGCACTCGCTTGGGTGGTTTCCTTGCCCCTACAATTTTCCGGGCTGGCCAAACGGTGTCGCAGGTGTCAGTTTTGTGCAGCTGCGTTGCCGATTTCTGCCAGCTTGATCTTCGGCCAGGTACACCAAATAGTCCTTAGCCACCGTGATCAGCGATTCTCGAGCTCTTTCCGGCCGGGGATGGATGGAACATCTCTTTTTACGAGATTTCCTCGCCCGAAAACTGAAGCCCATTCCCTGAAAAGCCTGACCTATCCCGTGAAGTAGCTAAAGGTCGGAAATGCGTGTCTTATAGTGTCAAGAATCTGATACCTCACTGGTATCTGCTGGGGGGTACCAAGTCAGATTGCCGCCAATCTCAGACTCGTCCAGGTCCTCGTCGATGAAGCTCATGTTCGCCGCCATGGCAAACCTCACGTGAGTAGAGTTTCTTGCTTAAGTTGAGTGGCTCTGGAAAGGCTAAACCGACAGACTTGACTTTCTGCTTGACAGTCCGGCGGCTCGTCAAAGAACGCAAGGGCAGCAGGAGTTGTTTGCTCCTTGACTGAGCCGGGTACTACGGGTACATCGTAGTAGGCCGTTCACTGAAGTTCATGGGACGAGGAGCCTTGGGCCTTGCATCCGATCAAGCAAAGCCAACTGCCGACTAACAATGATTGCACCCCGCAGTGAACCCTGCGACAGATGTCTTAAACTATTGATTTTCTGATGCCCCTTCCAGGTAGAAAACTCCGCCCGCTGCTTTGCGACGCTGAGCCCACGATTTGCACGGGACATGTTGTCTCGGCGCTTCAATACCCCGGAATGCAGATTATCTCGTCACGCTGTGGATGAGCTTCCGCCAATGTCGACTTGGTAAAGATGGTGAAATGGTTGAAGGATAGGCGCAGCGTATCTGGAGGCACCTTCACAGGGCCGAGGGTTTGTGCTGGGCATCTGGCCCTGAACATCTGGTGAAGCCTGGCTCTTCTGTTCTTCCCTATTCTTGATCTGCGTGGGCTCCAGTACGATTGAGGACCGAAGCAAAGGCCAACTTCACCCAAAGCTTCCGAAATCCGGTATAGCTGGAAGTCTCAGCCTACATCATGATGAGACCAGCTCTGCAGGCTATGCAGCACTATGCGGAATGCGGACTCCCGGAACCGGGAATGAAGATCCGATGCCCTCCAGCCTCCTGGGACGTTGCTTCTTTGGGCAGCTCCGGGCCGAGCTGCGACCGGCGGATGCCAAAGGCGTTCTCGGCCAGGTAGATCACGTACCTTCGGAGAAAAACGCCAGGCTGAAGCTGGAACCTTCGGACCTCAAGAGCCTAAGGCCAGCGAAGCTCACAAAAACTTGACATGGGAGAAGCTTCGGATGCGACAGTCGGTTACTCCATGGACACTCTAAAGCAAATCTCTGGAGCATGTCCTTCAGGAATTATTCCTTCAGCTCGCAACCACAAGTGCATCAACAGCGAAACTGCAAACATCTGCAAATGCACTCCATGCACTCCGGCCGAACATGCCACTTTTCGGTCCAAGCAGCACAGATATGCGCTCCGTCAGATGAGGGGGCCGCCAAGAAAGCGTGCCTCCAAGGTGATCAAGATCCAAATCCTGTGCTATGGGTCGGAGTCGGTGCTCCTTTGGTGTTTATATAAGGCATTGGTGATTAAGGCTAAGCGGTTTGGGGATGAGCGTTCAACGAAGACCTGAACATTCCAAAAGGGCTTTGGGATTCGTCACTTGTAGTCTTCGGGTTGCCGACAACATGTGCACTTGCGTCAGGTGCAAGTCTCAGCACTGTCGGTTAGGGATGATAGCGGTCTCTATCAGGACATGAACCTGCTCATGTCCCTTGCTGCGCTGAGGGTTTGGAAGCCGTCTTTTTAGCAAGCGCAAGAACTAGTGCGACATAAATAAAATCCGGTGCGGCCTACAAAGCGTATTCTGACACCTTGAAGCCTCGGCTGGCCTTTCGAAGCTCTGAATCCGAAGCCGCCCGATTGCTTGAGTTCTCATGTTCCACCCATCTTACATCCCCTTGCCCCCCCCCCCGTCTCCTGCCCTCGGAACTGGATGCTCGAGACACTGGCACTCATGTCGTAGACCTGCTACGCTACGAAGAGCAAGACATTACAGGGTGCCGTAAATGGATGTAAATGTGTACAGGGGTTCTGCCGTTTGGACCCGGGCCGGCTTGTGGGACTTAAAACCAGGTTTGGTGGCCACTCATGGCTTAAGCATGTTGGTCATGAGGCAAATTTCTCTGGACAGCCATGGCGAGCCTGGAGGAAAGCCGGTGTCGTTTGCTCCTCCAAACTGGATGCCGCATAGACCAAGAAGTAGCCTTGAAAAAAGCTTCGTGGACGCAGGTAAAGAAAGGCCTCACTGAGACTCGACCTTTTCGTACTTTGTTGCCCATCACTGACGGAAAGATTGGATACTTATAGACTTGGAGTATGCAGCTCGGGCACGTTTGCAAATTCAAGAACCCTCGCGGGAGACAGGTGTCAAGAATGCAACACGACACCCGAAGCCGAGCAGCTGTAGGGCGAGAGTTGCATGTCGGGTGGCACTTCCAGCGAACTGTTGCCTAAGCTCCACGCGCACTATCTGCAACAACAGCGCAATGCACAAACCGGAGCCGGCTTGTGCTTGTGCATTCCGGAACCGAGGTGATTTGAACTTCGGGTCGGAGCCTGCTACTGTAGCGGCTGTAGCGACTGAGAGAACGTGTTGCAAAGACCTGCCTAGCCCTCGGGCCCTTAAGTTTTCGGGTCGGAAGGGATTCTGCCCCTCGACCCTTCCGAGGCGGTATGGGCGGTAAGCCTCGGACCGACGGAGACATTTCCAAGCTCGGGCCCACGACACCAAACCTCAGCGCATGGCACAAGACATGGAATCCCTTTGACTTTGGGATCTTTGGGGGAAAGGCTTGCGTGTCGAGCCACAGACACGTTTCCCCACGCCGAAGTGACAGATGCCAGTCGACGCGAGTCCTCCCAGTCGGGACGTGAACACATACTAGAGGGCGAGATGTTCAATGTCTTTGACTCCTGGCTATTGAGCTGCAACAGGCCCTGGCACAAGCGGGGCAGCGGTCGCAGGATTGGGGTTGCCAACCCCTGATTCTGGGAAACAGGTCAAGACATGTCAAGGTCAAGGTGTAGAATGAAAAGACGGCGGTCCTCCACTGCATCGGAAACATCTTCCCCATCGGAAGCATCGTCAACTTGGCCGTAAATCCTGATGATCGCATGACATCATCAGCATGCACTCTTCAGTCCGGCTCGGAAGGTCCCATCGCATAACGTCAGCTCGATGCAAAAATCGTCCGAGTGAAGAAGCGTCCTCAGCCTTCGAGTCTCATTGACAGGGTCAGAATCGTTCCAAGCAGTAACCTTGGCCAGAAAGAGCAGGAATCTGCGAATGACAGCAAGAACAACAAAACGACCGCGGCAGTCGGTGGCAGCAGCAGCAACAACAACATTATCGTCGTCATCGGGAGGAATGATGAGACTTTACAACATCCTGACACAGTGTAGCAGCTCAAGTGACAAGCAACACATGGCAACAGTCGGAATTTAACACGACATCGAACGCAATGAACCTGCTACTGGGTAGGACTTGCTAGGCTTGGAGGCGAACCTCGAGGATGGGATCGGAGCCGTTCATCGTCGATTCAGAATATACCACCTCAGCTGACGGCTGCCAGAGCAGGTGGAGTTGGACATCAAACAAACTTGACCATCATCAAGCTGACCCCAAAGAGCAGTAGGTACTTCAGACCCTTACAGAACTCAGCTGCTCCCGGATTCGCGAAAGCACGGAAATTCAACATCCAAGCGGAGCTCGAGCTCGTCTCGAAGGGTCTCAAGCTCGCTTCCATAAGCTTGCACCACGAACATTTGTGATACAACAATTGCCGTGAAAAGCCCTTGGCCTTTCTGGTGTTACCCTCAGGCCAACTCTCCGTCGAGGCCCGCACTGCCAACTCTGCGAAATCCTGCAGAACGACATGGCGGCAGCAGATTCCATGTGCCGAGCACTGGGGACAGACATGATGCGGCGATGCCTCACCGTGCTCAGACAACGACCTCCAACCGGACTTAAGATCGCCAGAAGAGCAGCATGCAAGTACACTCCGTTCAGGTTGAGTTAGGTCCTGACACGTACCTAAGTTACCGCGCGCTTTTCTGCAGGTTTTCCGGTTTGGAGGCTTTCGCACTGGATTCTAGGCGCTTCAAGAACTTTGCTTTGGGAAGGGGGGCGGGGTTGGGTGGGAGAGTGGGGGGGGGAGGGCTGATTTCGTTCTGGTCCCGCCAACTTTGGGTGAAAAATGAACTCTGAACTCTGAACCCACGCCTGCCAGCAAGTCAAGGCAGTGCTAGGGAAGCCCGGATTATCAGGAAGGAAGAAAAAGAAGCTCTGAACCCATGCTGCAGCCAAAAGTCAAGACAGTGCAGAAATGCCTGTGAGAGTGACATTTGGGAGCCATGTAGAGAAATAAAGCGACGCCCTAAGCTTCAAGGCCATGTGGCTCCTGAAAGTCGTTTTCACAGGCAGATCTGTGCTATCTTGACTTCTGCTGGTAGACGTGGGCTAAGAGCCCATTCCACATCAACCTGGCTTCAGAAAACCCCTGCGGTTACTTACGAGCGTGTGACCAGTTAGGTCCTCCACCACCAGGGATGTGGAATCAATGCCGACTGCCCCCAATTGGCCAGCCAAGTCTGCCTTCGTTTCCGTCGGCGCCAGCAAAAAGCAGTGACATAAAGCCCCACACTCGAAAGCCCACAGCCTCACGTCACCCGACACCTGCAAGACTTGCAAATCCTCACAAGTTCATACCAAGCCGTGGCACTTCTATCCACCTGGCCGAGAGACGGCAAAGGGCGTCGGGTCGGCTCCGAAAGAACGGGCTGCGGCCACGATGTTCCCAAGCGACTCTTGGGAAACCCTGGCCTGAGGATTTCTCTATGTCTTGCTGTTTACACACTAATTATAATAGGGGTTACCTAAATAAAGAAATCTAGGTAATGTGCCGAGCAGTCCCCCATCCGGGGGCGAATTCAGCGATACTGCTCGGGGAGTTCGTATAGGTAGAAGACGATTCTTGATACATAGGCAGATAGCGAGAAAAAATCAGACAGCTACAATAACTACAGTTTGTCGAGTTTTCTATCTTGCTATCCGTCCATGCACGCAGAATCCATCAGACCTCTTCTTTGTTAACCTTTCCACGGCTCCATCTGCCTATTCATTCTTACGACATGAAGAAGTTGCACACCGGTAAATAACATGTCTGATACCTACCAGATACACACGTACATACACAAATGCAGACATACAGATATACATACATACCGATCGGCAGACATAGTCTGTATGCATGCGTGCATAAATATATATATATATATATACACACACACACTCATAACATGCAAACGGACAGCCAGCCAGACAGACATGCAAACTCAAAGAAGAGACCCGAACTTCATGGGGACGAGGCCAGGGCGCCTGGTACTGCACGCGCCACGTTTGGACACCAGCACCGCTGCTCAGTCGCCGGGCAGCTGCAGGCGTGGCGCTGACGATCAACGAGACGAGAGGAATGCCGAGCGCCTGTGACAAGTAACATCAGTACGGCTGCTGCTGTGGCTGATGTGTCATCTGCTTCTCTTGCTCCTCCTCGTCTCTATTTCTCTTACTACCCCAGATTCGGGAATCGTGCCAACCAACACTTCTCATCCTTGTCCTTCTTCTGCTACTGTTACTACTGCAACTGTGATTACAACTACATACAACGCCTGCTGTGACGGCGATTATTCATGACTTTGGCGGCTGTTCAGTCGTCAGTGAACGCGAATGCCCAAATTCGAGATACTACAATCTTCTCCAAAACCCCACGGCAAGACCTTGGAGAGGGCTGCCTTGGCAGCCTGAGCCAGGGAAACGGCCGTGGGGATTTGGGGTTCAAAGCTCCGCGGTAGTATTGGGTGTTGTACGTCATCTTTCAGAACCCAGACGACTTGAAACTTTCCCGGGCTGACTCGAGTTCGTGCGGAAGCGAGAGCTAGCATTGCCGCTAGGTGGACGTGACGGTGAATGCACAACGACGCAGTGCCGGTTTCTGCATCACGAGAAGCCCTGCTGCTCCCTGGATCGCGGGGGCTATCTTGCCAGCGGAATCATGCATCTGCTGCTCACTGCAGGCAGCGTCAAAGTAAAGCTTGCTTGAATTTGCGAAGCGGGCGGGGTGGCCCGTGAAGCTGTGAGCATGTGGGAGATGTCGTCTGCGATCCCAGTTACAGCTGCTGCAGGCTGGACATACAATGGATGCAAAGCAATTCAAAAACTCTGTGCGATGCAGGCTAACAACCAAGCGTGTCCAATGCCCCAAGACAAGCAGCGACAGCGACTTGTTGCGCCGACGCTCCCACCACGGAGAGCGTAAAGGAGCCGAAGATTTGCGGAGCACCTCTGCATATCGAATCGTCAAAAAACATCCTCCAAATAGAACCCATAGAAGATGACAGATTGACTTGTAGCTTTGCAGAGCCCGGAAACAGCTTGAAATATCCCCCAGGCTTCAACATGCGTCCGTACTTGGACAGTACGCGCAAGTGTCGAGCAACCCAAGTCCAAAAGAGTTATGCCTTCAATCCATGAGCCGCGAACCCTGAACTACACTTGACATCGGAGAGCACATAACTCCAAGCAGTGACACTGCAAGAGTTTGGCAGGAGTTGGACCCGCTCTGCGGGTTCAGGCTGTGGTCTGGGGATGCGAAGTTAACCTGCTTCAATCATGTACTACATTCTTCAACCGGGTTGAGAAGCTCCAAGTTCGTTCCGTGAACCGGCCGTGATCAAGCATATCCGCAGTCAACAAACATTATATTTTGAACCAAGCGAATTATTCCAAAAAGACTCTTAGAAGTACAGACCAACAGAGAGAAGGAAGGAAGGCTTGGACCGTTACAAATGGCAGGAGGGGCAAGTTGCCGCCGGCAACGAATGCCAAGACGACCAGGCCAAGACTAATTGAGGTTGATATCGGCTGGTGTCAAGGCGAGCGGTCCACGGTGAAAACGGAAGATGATGTCTGATTATGTATGCGAAATGATCAGCACGGAAATGGCATCCTACACCTTCAAAGGAACTACAAACTGCAAGTTTTTACCCGAAAGAGCTTCAGAAGTGGAGTGACAAGCCCTCCGCAGCAAATGCGTTGGACATTTCCGAAACCTTCGAAGGACTTCGAAGGATTGTGGTGTGGCAAAACTCCGAACACCAAAACAGTCAGTGCGAAGCGGCAAAGCGTCATTCGTCAACGGTTTGGAAAGTGGCGAGCTCAAGGGGAGGGCAGGCAAATGACCCAAAGCCAGGAATTGTAAAAGCAGCGGCGATCGGAACTGTGCGAGAGACTTGGACGTCTTGCCGAAAAGGAGTGGGACTTGACAAATCGCGGCACTGCAAGCACTACTCCAGCCCTGAAGGAACTCCAGTCGGTATGGCGTGTCTCACATAATCTTCTCGATCCCGTGCTTCCATCCCTTACCCCGAGAATCGCTTGCTCAAACCTCGCACGTCTGAGCCACTAACCCCTCCGCACAAGACCGGAAAAAACCCTGGAGCCCCAAGCACATCCAAAGGCTGGAGGGCCTGATCCCAGCAACGGCCTTCCCTGACAAAGTCCCAGATCCACTGCCTCCTTTGCCGATACTTGGCCAGTTTGAAGAAGACAATTTGCAGATGTTGCTGCGCAAAGTTACACGTGCAGTTGCCGGCGCTGCCACTTTTTATTGATATTTAACTTGCTCCTGTTTGTGCTGGTCTCAGTCTTGTGGAGCAGCAGTAGCAGTCGCAGTCAAAGGAGCAGCAGCCGCATTAGCAACAGCAACAGCAGCCGAAGCAGGAGCAGGAGCAGGAGAAAAAGAAGAAGTAGTAGTAGTACTAGTACTAGTACTAGTACTAGTACTAGTAGTAGTAGTAGTAGTCGTAGTAGTAGTAGTAGTCGTAGTAGTAGTAGTAGTCATAGTAGTAGTAGTAGTAGTAGTAGCAGTAGTAGTAGTAGTAGCAGTAGTAGTAGTAGTCGTCGTAGTAGTAGTAGTAGTAGAAGTAGTAGTAGTAGTAGTAGTAGTCCTAGCAGTAGTAGTAGTAGCAGTAGTAGTAGTAGTAGTAGTAGTAGTAGCAGTAGCAGTAGCAGTAGCAAAAGCAGTAGTAGCAGTAGTAGCAGCAGTAGCAGTATCAGCAGCAGCAGCAGTAGCAGTAGCAGCAGCAGTAGCAGTAGCAGTAGCAGTAGCAGTAGTAGTAGTAGTAGTAGTAGCAGTAGTAGTAGCAGTAGTAGCAGCAGTAGTAGTAGCAGTACTAGTAGTAGTAGCAGTAGTAGCAGTAGTAGTCGTAGTAGCAGTAGCAGTAGCAGTAGCAGTAGTAGTAGCAGTAGTAGTAGTAGTAGTAGTAGTAGTAGCAGTAGCAGTAGCAGTAGCAGTAGTAGTAGTAGTCGTAGTCGTAGTCGTAGTAGTAGTAGTAGTAGTAGTAGCAGTAGTAGTAGTAGTTGTTGTTAGTAGTAGTTAGTAGTTAGTAGGTAGTAGTTAGTATTTAGTAGTTAGTAGTTGTTAGTTGTTAGTTGTTAGTTGTTAGTTGTTAGTTGTTAGTTAGTAGGTAGTAGGTAGTAGGTAGTAGGTAGTAGGTAGTAGGAGTAGTAGTAGTAGTAGTAGTAGTAGTGGTAGTGGTAGTAGTAGTAGTAGTAGTAGAGCAGCGTGGTGGTGAGGCTGGTGGTGCTTTTGCCGTTGTTGTTGTTGCTATTGCTGTTGCTGTTGCTGCTGTTGTTGCGGTTGTTGTTGTTTCGTCGTGGTTATGGTTGGTGGTGGCCGGTTTTGAGGCTTGAGGAGTCTGCGAAAAGGTGCCATGCTTTCTGGGGCTTGGGGTTTATAGATGGTCTTATAGATACAACTCGCGTCCACGCATGGGCTGTTGCTGATACTTGACATGGGCGGACCCGACCCTAGCCCCAGGAGAAATCGCAGCAGACTAAGCCCGATACACCTACACCTCCAACCTCGAAGCCCGAGCTCCTCCAGCGGCAAGGCCATGTACACAAAATAACTCGTCACAAAGTCGGTGTCGTCGGGCTCCAACCAGACCAGCGTGCCACCTACATCGTCGAAGTCCAGATCTAAATCCGGGAAGGACCTTGGAAATACCAATGGCAACAAAGTTCCATCAGTGTCCGTGGCTCCAACAGAGCTTAAAGATGAAATGCAGTTTGATGGTTCAGTTCTGATTCCGAACCAGAAATGTGATCGAGAAATGTTCAATACCCTTTCATCTGGATTTGATTTCGTCGCGGAATACTGCTTTCTTTTCGCTACTATTACTACTCCTACTCCTACTCCCACTCCTACTCCTATTCCTGCTACTACTACTACTACTACTACCACCACTACAGTACTACTCCTCCTCCTAGTCCTCCTCCTCCAACTCCGGTTGTGGAGTTTGAGATTGCTGTTTAAAGGTTTGCGCGGTTTCGGATTTAGGAACGAATTTGCAAAGCGGTCGGTCCATCTTTCGTGGATGGTATCGTGGATCTTTCACTCAAAACCTTCGATGATTTTCCCAATAATAAACACACTCTGACGCTGAGGCTGGGTATACAAGCCCAGATCAGATCCTGGACAGTTGCAGAGTGATGATTAACTACTTGCATATTTGTCCCACTTTGGTGCCGGTAATATCTTTCGCAGATTTTGGCCTTTGAAGCTTTTCCGGACAATTGCTTTGCATCTTAAAAGCGGTTGATATTGCGATATCAGACCAGAGACACGGACCTTTTGATGAAAGCTCACTTGCCTTCGAAGACGTAAGACTCTGAACATCCTCGGGGATGCTCAGCCGGATGCTTCTGTGAGAAATAGGAAGACATGAAACACAAGGTGCCTAACAGTTGCCGCGGTCCAGTTTCGTGCCCTTTGACCCCACTTGTCTGAGCCAAAGGCAGGTTGGTGGGAATGGAAATAGTGTCCGAGAGGAGCGTATAGGCCGGCGTCGTCTGCTCGGCTAGTCGAGAGATGGTGTAGATCAACAGTGCCTCGCTCCAGATTGGACAAACTGACAACGAAGATCTCCTAGGTCTATCAGGGTCCGCACAGTCGAAACACGTTGGACACGAAGATCTTACGAATACGACACTTGCGAACGAACAACTAAGATGCACCGTCGCTTCTAATTCTGGTGATGGAGCTAAGGAAAACCAGAAGCAGCAACCAACTTCTGCCGACTTGTTGACGGCAACTCGTCCTAAGGCTACTCGCTGCTGTGAATTTGCAGCCCTCTGTACGTCTACGGCCGTGTACATGTACAACAATATGGATCCATCAACGCCCTGAAGCTCTGCCGCCGCAAAGGCATTGCTGACGTTGAACTCACCCTCCTCATTAAGCCTGTCACCTAGATCGACACATTTTGCAAAACCATGTGGCCGAAAGCTTGCGAAACCCAAGCTCTTGCACACCATCAACCCACACAAAGCCCTCAGCAAGTGTAAGAAAGCACATTCTTGATGCTGTATGGCCTGTTTCCAAGCGGCTAGACTCGAATTTCTCCCTCTACAACTTACCCTGGCTTGTAACTGCCCTTCCCAGACCCAGACTGCGTGAGCGACCTGGTAGTCGACCAATGCAGAGTTGGCTGCGAGAGGCACCGAGCTCAAACCCTGTGCAGACTGCAGGCTGTTCGGCTGTAGGGGGCTGCACAATTTGGATTGTGGAATGACCACACTCATAGCTCCGGTCCAAACCCCTTCGCAGCAACCCATAAGCCAACTCCATACATACAAAACAAACGTAGATAAATCGTCTGCAAAGCTTGGGTCGTGTCGCGGTCAAAGCCTCGCAATGAAAGCGGGAGCCTTCGCCACATCGAAAAGCAAAGAACGGCTCTGCCCCGTTGGATGCTCCTCACACACGTGTGCATTCGGGTCTTGAGGCTTTGCTGCCTGTAGCCGCTTGTGTCCTGGTGTGTGTCTCCGTGTGTGTGTGTGTGTGTGTGTGTGTGTGTGTGTCTGAGCGTGCGTGTGTGGCTGCAGTGTGCTGGCCTGATTGTTGCGGATATGTTTGGAGGGTTCGCAGGCCTGCTGCATTAACAAACAACGAAGATGTATGAGGCCGCAAAGTTTCGGCCAGGTAGAGGTTGTAGAACTCCACTCGGTCGCTTCCAGTGCTCTGTGGCTCCACCTGAACTTGCTCGAGGGAAACTCACTGGGAGCTTTCGGGCGTGCTGTATTTAGGCTTATATCGCGTTGTTACCGCATCAAGCTCCCGCGCGGCAACTGCGAAGACGAGCATTAACATGACCTTCACAAGAAAAGAAGACGCTAATGTCTCCGTCGACGTCGTCGCAGCGTACTACTGGTACTACTTCTTCTTCTACTACGACGACGACGGCATCTACTACTGCCAACGTACTTCTGCTAAACTACTCCTACTACTGCTACTCCTCCTCCTGCCGCTGCTACTTCTACTACGACTACTACTACCAACACTAACACTAAGAACACTGCCAACACTACTTCTACTACTACTAACTACTACGACGACTACGACGACTACTACTACTACTACTACTACCACTACTACTACTACTACTACTACTACTACGACTACTACGACTACTACGACGACTACTACTACTACTACAACTACTGCTACTACTACTGCTACGACCACCACTACTACTACTACTACTATTACTACTATTACTACTACTACTACTACTACTAGTACTACTAGTACTACTAGTACTACTAGTACTACTAGTACTACTAGTACTACTAGTACTAGTACTAGTACTAGTACTAATACTAGTACTAGTACAACGACGACTACTACTACTACTACTAACACTAACTACTACTCCTGCTGCTGCTGCTGCTACTAACACAACTTCTACTACTACAACTGCTGCTACTACTTCATATCTACTGCTGCTACTACTACTACGACGACGACGACTACAACTACTACCACCACCACTACCACTACTACTACCACTTCTTCTTCTGCTACTAGTACAACTACTGCTACTATGACTACGACATCTGAGGACCAGGACGACTAATCCCTTCCCCCTAATATTAAAGCCCCCCCTAATATTAAAACTCCCGGCCCCCGGGATTTCGCGGTTTCGGGCCCCACATTCAATTTAAAAGGGGCAACATTAGGGGGGGGCTAGATTTGTATGTGTTGTAATAGAGCCAAAGACTACAGCCGTACTAATCAAGCCGAAGAGACCAGAGCTTCAGGGTTTAGGGGTTTAGGGCTTAAGGTTTAAGGCTTTAGGGCTCAAGGTTTAAGGCTTTGGGCTCCAGAGCTTCGGGCTCAAGGTTTGGGGCTCACGGTTTAGGGCTTAGGGTTTGAGGGCTCAAGGCTTAAAAAGGAGAATTACTAGCAGCTGGGAGTCCAAGGGTTTGTCTGACTGTTTGGCTCAGNACTGCCAATCCGACCCGTACCCGGATGCCCCGAGAACCCCCCTAATATAAAAACCAAACCCCCGGAAATCAGTTTTTATATTAGGGGGGGGGCGTTTTAATATTAGGGGGAAGGGATTACGAGTACCACGACTCTATGCTCACAGAACCGTGAACACATGATTGATGCCGAGACTCATTGCACGTATCAAGAAATATTGATAGACTTATTTTGGAACTAGGCGGTTCTCATTGAATGCGACGAGAACGACCGGACCTCGACTGCGATTACTAGCACATCGAGTTCGTAGTAGTAGTGGCAGTGGTGATCGCCTGCGTCGTAGCAGACTAGCAGAAGGTGGAAACAGAACTTTGAGGGAGTTTATACGCCATAAGCTCACTCACGACGCGAGAAGAAACTTAGAAACACAAGATCTTGCGGTACCAGCACAATCCAATTCCCCTCTCACAAGACCCTTTCACGTTTTGCCGCCGTAGCCACCCACTGGATTTGGCCACCAATCTCTGCAGCATCCAGATCCTCATCTGGGAAAGCCACCGAGGACACGCTGGCCTCGGCTGTTGCAGGGCTCTAAGTCCAGCTAGTTCAGCTTGCAAACGTGAGGCATGCCGCAAACAATTTCAATACAATGTCGCTCCGTTCCCGCGAGGCAATGTACATTACAGTCCTAGACCATGCTTGCAGTGATAAGTTGCATCTGCATCTTCGATCTGAACTGACGCGGCAATCGTCGATTCTGCCTTAGACTGTCGAGCAATGGTTTCAAACAAGCACTTGCACCGTCGCCGAGCTGCAGTTGACCTACAACCACAGGACAGCTGATGGCAGCTAAGTATGGTACAATCCCGACCACGACGACCACGACAATATGCAAACAAAACGTGGAAGCACTCCAGAAGATGACCTACTGTACGAGTCGACATTTCCGAGGTACCACGACACTTTGCGTGAAGATCGCCAGGTGGGTGAAATTACCAAGTGGATGGTCCACGGGCACCTCGATGCTGGTACCCCCGGCGCTCACCTCAGCAGTACGTGGGAATGGAGGATACTCCTGCGATTTTGAAGTGGCATTTTGCCACCAATACTCAAGGTGTGTATTTTGTCCCAGGGAGCGACATTTGCACGGACAAGCACGGACAAGGTCCATCCCTAAAAAACCGTTCCTGCGGTGCATTTCCTGCAGATCGGATCTAGGCTGAGTGAAAAGTGTGCAAGTTTGATATGGTATTCAGGAGGATTTGCTGGTGTCTCGCGGCTGCGGCACGTTGCCAAAGTACTCCAGGCTGCAGAGGTAGGTCCATCGCCTGGGAGCATCTCGTGGAGCATCTCGCACGAAAGTATCCGCTAACGACAGGTAATTCATACCAACCAAGAATTTGGCAAGCTTCAATTCAAAGGTTGAACAAGCCTGATGCTCAAGTCAGCTGCCGAAACCTGCCTGCACCTGTGATAAAAGCACAATTCCGAGTTGAATGCGGGGACACAGCATCGAATTCCTGAGCAGCCCCAACTGCACGAAAAATCTTGCCGCAATGGCACAGATCCCCTTCCCACGTTGCGGCAGACAAGCGCCGATCGGTGAAGTTTCCATCACTGTCCATCGAAAACCTTTGCACACCAGTGGCTCGCAGTCTCCGGCAAAGCATTCTTGAGGGACCAATAGGAGAACCTTAAAGATGAGCTGACAACGAAGAGCTCCAGCATTGAGTTTTGCCTTGAGGAAGTGTCGAATTGCCCAGCAGTTCGAGGATGCAAGTGCTCACAGAGCGCTTGCTATCTTAGCCTGTCCAATCGACACGAGGGCACGGTTGTCTGCAATTCCGACCACACAGTGCCACGCATGCCGATCATGACTGGGAACGAAATGCCATGACTGAGTAAAGACATGCAAAGCTGGTGTAAATTCCTAAGCATCCGGTCTCCAGATCTCAAAGCAGTATCCCACAACCACAACCTCTACAAATCTGCCAAAGCCGTCAAACAAGCCGAAACAATCCGAAAGGACCAAAGCAGCCTGCACCCGCACCCCCTTAGTCACCGCCAGCACGGATCGAAGGTTCAAGTTAAACTAGAAAACCATGCGCTTGTGCTCACACACTCATGCGCACAACTAAATGACAACACCCTTAGCACGCAGGCACGGCAAGAACTCTTAGAAACTGCTGAGGCAGCCGCTGGATGGAGACGTTGCCGTCGAGAGCTCCGCTCCACTCGAGCAGCCCTGGCACCTCGCACACTTCGAAGATTGCATCTGAAACTGCTTCATTCTTATGGTCCGCAATTACGCATACTAACTTCAACGGAAGACAAATATGCATGCTCGGTTCGTTGTGATGCTCCTGTAGAGGCGCCAGACGGTGCAGCAAGGCATAGCTGAAAGTTCCAACAAGAAATCAGCAGAGCCCAAGACTACAAATTCCCAATGCCAATTTGTTACGGCGACGCTTTTTAAATATGCGGACATAAAAATAGACTAAACAGGTACCTCATACTACCTCTGTGAAGGGCGCGGTCGGCCCGGCCATGAAATAACACATGCGGAGGATGTGTGTGGAGCTGGAGGTCTGGCGGAGGGTTGGGGAAGGCTGGAGGGTGGGTGCGGCAGAGAACAAACAAAACTGGAGGGCTGGGGAGGGTTTGGGAGGGGTGGAGGGCGAGCCCCGGGGCTGGGGCGGGCTGGGTGGCACCCAAATCTGAATCTTGCGAATTAGACGCTAATTCGCTCAAATCCGCAAGAGGGATGGAGGGCTAGATTTTTGGCCGTGGCTTGAAGCCTGGAACCCATAAGCCATCGACCGGCTGGCCAAATGGATCGGGCAAGAGTCTTGGTTCGCTCATGACCAAACGCCGTGGGCTCGAACCCCGGCCTGTCATTTGGAGATTTGCGCGAATTAGATTCGAACGAATTGGTGCCGCACTTCCGAGGCCTCATTTGCTGATTTGCGCGAATTAGCGTCTAATTTGCAAGATTTGGCCCTGCCCTGCCCCCGCACAAAATGATTGTGAGTGTTGACGGAGTTAAATACACGGAGAGTATAAAAAAGAGATACGTCATACTACCTCTGAGCCACTGCCGTGTGACCCGGCCACCACATATTTAAAAAACCTCACCGTACAATCACCAGAAGCACAACGACAGACCAAGACTGAGACAGAGCATGCAATGCGCAACTACTGACCCCAACTGCTTCTCTGCTTCTCAGAGGATTCAATGCCCACTAACAAGTTCTCGTCAGTCCCAAGCGTTGACCAGCACGCCGGCCGGCTAACTATGCTCAATCCCTCTAACTCCACACCAATATGGTTCAACCGAACAGAATGATATGCGATAACTAGGTACATGCATTTTGGACTTAGCGCTAAACTTTTACAAACCGATTTGCACACCTGTGCCTGACTGTGCTCTTTCATGTCGCTTCTTTTGGCTAGTCCCGCGGGTGTGGTTCCTACTGCAAAGGATATGCCTCACGGACATGTGTGGATTGTGGATATGTCTGGGTGACCTCTAATGACCCATGAAATCGGCGGTTGTGGGAAGACTCTGTCATTATCATCCTTACGTCGGCAATCTCTAATTAAAGCCGGGCAGCCAGGTATCATAACGATCCCCCAGAGTGCTCCCACTTGCAACTAGCCATGTCCAGCCTCTGGACCCCCGGAAGCCTGAGAAGCCTCTTTCGAACCACCGCAAGTTAAGGCCAGCTGTCCAGGACCCAAACACCCACAGGCTTTGGGCCCCAGTATCTTAGGCGAAGCGCCGAGTCGACCACCACGCGGCTCACGGAGAAGGGCTCGAAACTAATCAAGACCTAGGTCGTTGGATCGAAAGCAATCGGTCCAGGGTCATCGTAGGGCGCTTTCGGCGATTGAATCTAAGGCCATGTGTCTCCATGCAGGGCCATCTGCTCTGCCGTGCTTTCGCCCTGACTGCAAGTAGGGTTCGGACCAGGCTTCTCGATACCAAGGAGCCTCAACGGCAAAGCAACGAGACAATCAGCTCAAATGAAGTGTGAGGCCATGAAAAAACTGATATGCTGACCGGGAAGTCTGACTTTCTGTGAATCAACTTATTAACTGTTGGACTATGCATCATGGCTGAGACCTGTTGCACATCCCTCTTAAGGAATGCTTTGGACCGTGAGCTCGGACTACACAAACCCGGTGCACGTGCATTAGCATTCCGCTGACTGTTTGTCATGCTGCTTGATGCTGCGCTTGTTGCTGTTGTTGATGCTGACATTGACAATGAGGTGCAGATGTTCCTGGCTGCAGTCGGTGACTCCGATGACGATGAGAGAATGATCGTGCAGGCGATGGGTGATGATAAGCAGTACGACATTGTTGGTGACTGCGCAGTGCCAGATGATGTGCTTGACGCCACCAAACCCGGCTGTTGCAAGCATGCTGCATATTTGCTTGCATGCTTAGTCATCCAAAATTGTTTCTGTTGGTCCTTCCGGGTTTCTCGTTCTCGTGAATTGATGCTTCCGTGCACAAAGCAACTCCGCACGTTATCCAACGCGTTGACCACGTCGCTGCCGCTGCGACAGCGACGGCACCGACGTCAGCAGGAGCTGCGGAGATAGCCATAACGACAAAGGCCGCGACTGAAGCCATGAATGAAACGATAAGTGACAATGTGAGCCATGCCTGCTACATGCCAGAACGAGCCCTGCATTCCTGATGACCGATGCACGGTGACGTGCATCTTGACGGCAACATAGTGAGCACATGAAAACAGCGATAACTTCCGGCAAGTCTCTGTCGATGCCAAGGGCGATGAGGTTGGCACCAACCGAGGACACAAAGGACGATGGCGTAACCGAGGAAGCAGCTGCTAAGGCGCCCGAGACCGATGAAGACAGAAGCACCTCTTCTTATGATGCTCAGGATATTGGGGCACATGCTTCTGGGAACTCTAGCCTTCAAATCTCGTCGTGAAGAACATGGCAGTGATTCGAAAGTGTGTACCCAGCAAACCATGAAAGCCATGAAACACCAAACAGTCACCACAAAGTCCGAGAACACCGACCTCTGCAATCTTGAACCGAAACTCAAAAGTCTAAATCGCCTGGTACGTCAACAACCAGGTCATGGCTGCGAGACGTCGCGCCTGTCGAAATGCAAATAAACCCCTGGTAAGAACCCTGGTCTTTCTAGGGCTCTCGGCGTGGGGTCTGGCTTGCCGCTCTTGCACTTTGGTGAGAAGCTACAGCATCTTGACGAGTTGCAGTCGCAGCTCTTCTAGATCGCACAGTTGCAGCTCTCCCCTCGACAAAGTCCTATTGTCGTTGGCACCCGCGCAGATGCAACACTCACCGCTTGCGAAGCAAAAAGTTCTGAAAGATTCTGAACTCTGCTTAACTGCTAAACACAAACGTCGAGAGCCTACAGATTGGAGGTGGGAGCCACGGGATTCTGGAATTGGAGGCCTCAGGTTATCTTGGCAAATAAATTTAGTGATGCAGAGACAATGGCTACTATTTCTTGCAAGCCATAGTAAGATATACCTAGACCACATAACATGTTAGCTAGGACCAGCACATGCATGCAAACCCTGCAAATGCCCAGCAACAGGGGATGCCGCATAATATCACCTTCCACAATCACGGGACGGAATCTGTCACCCAAGCGAAGCTCTGCAAGCATCAACGCCCGCAGCCGGATCTTCACACGCCTCGCCCAAGAGCCTCGATGCCGGCGCTGCTTCTGCCCTTGCTGCGGTGGAGGAAGGTGACACACCGAACCTCGATTGGGAGTTTCTTTTCAGTGAAAACGTGCATGCTCTTAAAAGGGCTCTTGTGTTCTCGTAATGGTCTCTCCAGATTTTCCGAATCACAGCTACCTCCACCTCTGTCTGATTTGATTTTTACACCTTTGAGGTCTCAAGACAGATTTCGCGCAGAAGACCACGGTTGCAATCGACAGCGAAAATCTCTGGGTACATGAGCAAGAAGTCAGACTTCAGAGTTTGAGAGCTCACCTGCACTCACATGGTGTTGAGCCAGAACTCTGCACGGCCAAAGCCGCGGCTACAGCAGATTCCACCTGCTCCCCAGTTGGCAGTTTGGCGGAGTGTGGAGTATCGGGTGAATAGTGCATGAGCAATATAAGTATAGCGGCCAACTACCGCGACATTCTGAGTGCAGGCTTTCCAGCGGACTTGAGCAAACCCGAGAAAGTTGACAGCGCCTTCTCGGTTCTCGGGAGAAAGGGGAACATGCATTGAAGATAGCGATCTAGATTGAAGAGACTCGCGGCAACTACGGCTTCGTCCTTCCCAGGGCATCGGAGAGAAGGACTCACATCCAACCGGCTGAGCTGTCGCATTGTCCTGCACCTACCAAGACCCTTAACAGCACTTGTCGGCTTCTGGCGGCTACGATGATATTGGGTGCTTGTGGCAAACTGTGCACGCCAAAACAAGATTAACTATGCTACAACAACGAAGAGTTCAGGGTTGTAAGTTAGATCTGTGCGCACGAATTCCAAATCGCCCGGCCAGGCCTGGGCGCCAGTGGCACCTTGAATGCATCAAAAGTCACCCCCGAAACGATGCGATGTAGGGGCAGAACTTCGCAAGCTGCCATTGATTACATCCAACCAGGCCCGGGTGCCTTCCACGGTCAGCGCAGCGGATCCTCGCAGCAACGCCGCGGCCTCAAAAGTAGCATGCTGGTTGCAATGGTTACAACTACGTCAAATGTCGGATCAGATTGCATGGATTGCATCAATTCCCCGTGCTTTCTATGCATATCCAGCAGGCCGCTGCAGCTGCTACAACTGCTGCAACTGCTGCTGCCGCCATTCTTACCACTGCGGCTTTCTCTTTCTTTTCGTTTTGGTACCGTATTGCCACGACTTCGTGAATGCCAACGCGAGTGCCATAAAGAATGTTTTGGTATCTGTTCCGGAGGCCTCCGATGAGTTGGTGATGTTGCAGCTGATTGCCAGGTATACCACATAGTGCTCCACGAAGGCCTGATCATGACGCTTGGGGAAGCTTCGGATTCCAATGATGGGGCGCCATCTTGCTAGCAGGGCCTAGCTGCTGAAGCAGGTATAAATCTCATGTCATGGCGAGATGGGAAAAAATAGAGGGCTCGGGACTTCGGACTCGACGAAAGCAGCGCTTTTAAGATGAAGGCAACTTTGTATGGTCTCTTGGGCAGGCTGTGGCAAAGGTCACGGGGTCTACGGCATAGGGGTCTAGGACTTCGGAGTTCAGGTTACAGGGCTGTGGAATCAGGATTGTGCCGTGCTCTGTACAGAATCCACTGCTCATGGCTTGGCGTCTTGGTAAGGCTGTGCAATGCGTAGCGACTCCGGAGGGCACTACGGACCCTCTAGTTTCCGTGCTCAAGGCGCCTGTCGTGGCAGCGGCAGTCCAAACAATTTGCTTCGAGCAACATGCCCTCATGGTGTACACACACACGCTAAACAGACGAACCAGACCTGGGATCATAGCATTTAGTTTCACATCCACCAGAGGGTTGTTCCAGGTCTGTACACAGCAACTGCTCAAGGGCTTCCTTGCGAAGAGCGTAAAGCCCGAGGGACATGACCAAACGAGCAAGTTGGGAGTTCCCCAATCGCTTGGTCAAAGCATCTGCCAACATGTACATTCCAGGCAGCCAAAACACTCGTGCATTTAGCACTTTCACTGAAGTGGCGAGGACTGCAACATCTATCTGTGCCCTCCTGTCGAGGCCAGCAGCACCACTGCGCCGGTTGTAGAGGTTGTAGAGAGCGCGAGCGTCGGTCACCATGATGGTCGGATCCTCAGGATCCGGTTGCCGCACAGCCACAGCAGACAGATCTGGCCCATATCGCGTGGCGTCCATGACTTCTGCCTCGGGAATGCAGATCTCAGCGTGCATCGCCCGAAGCCATTCAAGTTCACTGAGGCCATCATCCATCGCCAGTGCCTCGGAACCCCGCGAAGCCTTCACCACCCGCCTTAGCTTATGGCTTTTCCAGCACAGGATGCTGGTACGGGCCAGTTCGCCGTCCATGATCGCCTTGTCCACATAAGCGACGATGAAGCCACCCTGAGACTTCTCGTCGTCGTTGGCGAGGGAAGCATCGGAGATGCTTATGAAGATCCCGTCCTCCATGGAGATTGGCAGCACTCGGAGAAACGTTTGAGCCGTCCGTTGCAGCTCGCTGATCGCCTTGTTGGCCGCCTTCACATGGCGGATCATCGGAGGTGTCGATCCCCACGACATCGACATCGCACAGGCTGCTCCACAGTCAGGTCGGCACTCTTTTCCAACCCACAACAGTGATCCAGCAGCCCCTCGAAGAAGGCTCACCTCGTGCTCGGTCAGCTGAGCATCATCACCGTCCTGCAGCCTCTTGCGGGGGAGTAGCCGACGGAAGTCGAGTAGGGGGTCTCCGTTCCTTGCTGCACCCTGCACACACAAACTCACGGAGCACATACTGTATCACATTCTCCCGAGTACCGGCAGCCTTCAACAACCTAACAAACTCTCGGGAGTGTGGATGACCCAGGTTCACATGAGCCCGAAGAACCTCCGCCTTCTCGCGCTGAGTGAGGTCCGTTGTTGTCGCATAGGCTTCACCATCACCTTGATGACTTGCTCGTTGGGCTGGAAGACGTAGTTCGGGCCATCGGTACAGCACCACCAAGTGATGGCCTCGTCGATAATCTCGATGAAGCTCTCCAGAGCATCCCTTCTCCAGCCAAAGCCAATCACTTCCAGGGGCTCGTTGGATCGCCATCCATCGCACACTCCGGTGTCCAGGTCCACATTGAGGAACTAACGTCTTCGTGGGCTGCCTCGTGATCAGCATAGCCTGACCATAGTAGTCTCTCCACACTTCCATCCAGTTCACCTCGGTGATCTCCCGGATCAGCCAGTTAAGGTCGAGGTCCACAGGAAGGTAGGTTCCCTGTCGATCCACACGAGGCCAGGCAGCCTCCACTCCATCCACATCACCAGGAATCTCACGATGGTCCAGGGAGACATCCAGGCCATCTTCACAGATGTCATAGAAGCGCTCCTTCTTGATCGACTTGTCCAGGGTGGTCTCGACCGGGTCCAAGTCAATCTCCCGAAGGTAGTGGATGAAGTCCTCCTTCAGCTCCTGCACCACCAGTGTCGTCATGTACACTTGTAGTTATTGTAGTTCATAAGGTCCAGTTGGCTGGCGGTCGATGTCCAGGAGATTCCACCTGTTTCCTCCAGCCTGTGAGGCAACAACTCGCGTCCCAAATGGACTGGCACACCTCATTGTAGACATCGACGGAACTTGAGTACCATCACCAATAGACCAGAGAGTTGCTCAGGTTCACGAGGTCGCCCAGATTCTGGAAACCGGCAGTCGGGTCTCTGATCTCGCTCTGGTTGCCCCAGCCAATCAGGCGGTAGCGCGAGGAGGTCGTTGATGAGTCACCTGAGGGTTGAACCCACCGACTCGGTTGTACTCTCTCAGCACTTGAGTCCATTCCGAAGTCAGGGTGAGATCCCCACATCCGGGGCAGCGGTAGGCGGTCCGTCCCAGATGCATCACGGTCTCCAGTGCCTCCTGTTGACATCGAAGGCATAGCCGAACCCTCAGGGCAATCTCCATCTCGGGGTGCCCGGGCCAGCTCAGTTGGCAACCCGGTTCGCCGCCCGCACATCGCCACAGAAAGCGGTCCTCCGTCTTGTGGTACATTAGGTGTAGACATCCGTGGCTGCACATTGGACAAGCTTGCATCATCGCGGGTGGCTCCACTTCGGCCCGGCCAAACTCCTTCTCGATCGAGCCCACCTCCATCTTCCCCAGTTCTCGGGTCAGCTGTCCACGTTCCGACATCGACAGCTCCGCTGAGTCGGGCGTCCCGATCTCTACAGTCTCCGGTGGTCCTCGGCGTTGGGCAGCTGCCTCCAGGTTCAATCGTGGCACCATCGAGTTCATCCCAGTACCCTCGGAACTCCGCGGTTTTGATCCCGTTGCCTTGTTCTCGGCTTTCTCGGTCTTCCGCTGCGTCTGAGTTTTGTAGTCCGGGGCCTGGCAGCGCAGCACAGTGTTCCATTGCTGCATCATCCCGATCTCCACCTTGGGGATCTGCTCGATGGCTCCGCAGTCCTGACATTTCGTCCAGGACCAGTCGCTGTTCGCACCGTGCTTGGCATTCTTGTGACGACAGGTTGTCGTCGGCTCCAGGACCGGAGTCAAGAATTTGCTGCCCCACATGCTCCACACGTGGACGTTGAACTTCTCCAGGCTCCTCCGCCACCAAACGTCGGCCAGGAGGACGTGTCACCTGTTCCCCAGCGGCTGCCAAGAGCAGCTGCTCCTGCTGCTGAATCTGCCTGGCCCTTCGTTCCAGAGCAGCCCTCTGCAAAGCCAGTCACCGAAGTCCTCGGAGTTGGGGCTGCCGGATGACTTGCTCGAAAAGGTCGCAGGCTTGACAGGAGCATAAAAATAGCAATCGAAGAGCACAACGACGCCATCGCTTCAGGGACAGGGACAGCCTGTCGAGATCCATTCAGCACAGCGATCTCGAGATTCGCGGGGGAGGTCAGGAACGGTCCTTGATCCCACACTTCACTCTTGAGGAAGGGATAGGCCGCGGGCACCGACCAGTTTTTCCCAAACTCACAGAGGCTCACTTCCACATGGCCACTCAAGCGACGCGTCATGTACTGAAAGGTGTTCACTGACGTGTAAATGATCAACAGGTTGGTCATTGGTCATGTCTATCACTGCACCGGTCTGCGTCAGCAGGTACTCGGGTAAGAGGCATGGCACACTGCCCGGCACCACCTGAACCCGCAACACGCCAGCCTGCCCTCCAATCCCTAATGGGAATGTATGCTATCTTTGTCACCTGCTCCGACCCACACACTCCACGCACCGTTCCACCTTCCTCTCCCGTGAGCTGCACCCGGAGGCGGTAGTGCTGTTGCAGATAAAGGTCATGTTTGTGAAGTGTTTGCTCACCAATCAGACCATGCTGTGCTGCTGTGTCAACCAAAGCACTACCCCCAGCATCCTCCGAACCACAAGCATAAGTGTAACTCAGGAAGGTCTCGGAACACTCAGGCGTGTGTATACTCCCACAGCGGACAGTGGCTTCAGGTCTGGCTCGCAGCACGGCTGTTCAGAGAAAGCAGAAAACGCCGAGCTGGCCTCACTCAGGGCCTGCGTCCACATGACGTCTCCATTCCCAGCCGTACCTTGACTGGGCTCGGTCACAAAGAACATGTTCGCCGACGGCGGTGGTGACACCGGCTTCTGTTCTTCAGGTCCTGCAAGGATGTCCTTGGCCGCTGGGGTGTACGATCACCACGGCGCCCGTGGACCCCCTGCCGGTCCTGGCTTCCTGCAAAGGCTTGCGGTAGTCAGCGTACGTGCCGTACACACCAAAGCCCTTGGTGCCCTTGCTCGTGCCATGGCCTTTGCCCTTGGGCCGTTTGCCCTTTCCTTTCCCATTCGACATCAGCTCCCCGGCATACTGAATAGCCTCCGACTCGTCCAGCAAGGGTGGCAGTGCCTCCTCCAGGCACAGGTAGACCTCGCCCGAGTCATCCATCTCCATGAGGTCCTCGAAGATCGTGGCCTCGCCGTCGTCGTAGATTTCCCCGTGGTAGAAGGTCTGGTCCTCGGGCCAGTCGCCATCGTCGTCATCATCTTCCTCGTGCCAGTAGAAACCTTTCCCCTTGTAGTCCGGGACGACGTCCAGCGTGTCGTTAAAGATCTTGCGGATCGCCGCTTCTACGAGCTTAAAATTGGTCGAACCATCCGTCAGCACTCGTATGCGTTGGCGCTCGTCCTGGGTGAAGCCTCCCTGCCGAAGAACTAGGTGGCCAAGCAAGTGCTGGCCTGCA
>BGNK01002384.1:77951-88504 GCA_003297005.1 Symbiodinium sp. clade A Y106 | reverse complement strand
TTTTGGGGGCGTATGGCTGTTCTGCACAAAAAAGGTGTCAAGAATGGCCTAAGTCAACCAGCTCAGCTGGTGCTGCAGCGGCATTTGCAGCAGGTTGCCCAAAATTGGGGGGATGTTGATGCGCTTACCTTAGAGGAGGCCATGACCAAGTTGCATCAGACTTGTGCCGGGCAGGGCAGCCAGAGCCAAGAGGTAAAGCGAATCATTGAAGGCCAGCGCAAGCACCACCTCCAGTTGCATCACAGCTTCAATGCGGCACAATACCAGAAATGGCTACAAGGGGCCTCAGAAGGAGGGCTTCGACCCCTCTTTCGCAGTCTCAAGAAAACGGAGGTTCAGACCGCCAGGCCCTACTTGGACCTGGCGGTGGAGGTTCGACCACACGCCCGCCGTGCGGAGTGGGCGGAAATGTGGGCCCCGGGGGGTCTTGAACCCACCCTTGGCACCACGGCCCGTGAAGAGCTCCAGCAAAGGGCCCGATGCCAACCTAAAAGGGGGGAGCCACCTGCGGGGCAACCCGCCAGTAAAGGGGGTCTTGTACCCACCTTGGGGGATAGGCCAGCCGGGAGGAGCCGCTCCTGGCGTCTCACAGTTCACCTCCGTGAACCTCACCGGCAAAGGCCGGGAGGCCGGGGGTCCTGTGAGGGCCTTAGCGTTTTGCTGTCACTGCACAGCCCAACCAGACTTGCCGTTTCGGCGGCCGCGACTCAGAGCCTTGAGAAGGAAAAGTAGGACTCCTTTTGTTTGCCCTTAGGCTCTGTGGAGCAACAGGTGAAGTTGTTTACCTTTTGAGACACTGTGAGGAACACTTTGTGCTTGAACTGAGTTTCCACNGTAGGACTCCTTTTGTTTGCCCTTAGGCTCTGTGGAGCAACAGGTGAAGTTGTTTACCTTTTGAGACACTGTGAGGAACACTTTGTGCTTGAACTGAGTTTCCACAAACCTTTAGCTGTCTTGTGCATGGACAAACATGAACATGGCACGGACATGTTTTGGCATGTTTGTTGAGTTTGCGTGGCATGGGATGAGCCTTTGAAGCACTGCAGATGCCTGTGAGCATCTCTGAAGAAGTGNCTCGTGTCGTGAGGTACAAGGCTGGAACGGAGTGGCTGTGCAAGTTTGTGTTTGTTTTGCAGAAGTACAGAAGTCCTGAGAAGTCGTAGGACGACTGCATGCGATTCCTCCTTTGTTTAACAACGTTGAGACGGAATTCACAAGCGCAAGACTCTGCGAGACCTTGCTGAACACTTCGGTGTTTGGCTCAAGCGTGGAGCAAGAAACGGCTCTGCGTTTTCACAAGCTCCGCGCCCAAGGTTTAAGCTTTGAAGACAAACTTTCGTTGGCAAGTTTTCTGAGCGAGACAAGCCTTTCCGGCCAAATGCACTTGTGTTTTGTGGTGTTTACCATCTTATCACGCCTGTTCGTGCTGTGTTGTGCTCATGTCATGACAACAATGAGCCGTGGTAGTTCAAGATAAACAAAACAGAAAACACGAAAGAAAATGGAGGGTCAATGCCCACAGCACGAGACGCACCAGCGGCTTGGCAGCTTGCATTCCAATACATGATACTTTGGGCAAAAACAACATGTAGAATATGTTCCAGTGCACGTGTTTCTGCAAGACATTTTTGCGCTGGCAATGCATGCGCAAATAGCACGCTAACGATATTCATATTGTTTTTCCCCATTATTTCAGCCGAAGCACCGGTCAATTCAAACCGACCCATGCCGGTGACCCCACTGAGTGGTGAAATCTGGAAGCCCATATTTGGCATATAGTTTGAAGAAACATCACGTGGCTAGAAACAGGTCGAATTTGGAGTTTGACATGTAGAATGTTCAGAGGCAGAAGTCGAGCTGCGATTGAACATGATGGTTTCAAGCTTTGACGATTTGCGCTCTTGCGAGCTGTATACTCTTGTTGCTTCGACATGAGTTATTTGGGTGAACGGTAAATTGGAGACAAAGCTTTCCCGTGTCACAATGCAAAAAGAGGACTGCGCGAAACAAGCCTGGGAAGATGTGATGATTTTGAGAAAAGCTGCAATGTCCGTCGTCTGTGTTGGAACCGTTTTGAATAACATGCAGCGAGACATAGCTCCGGTACTTGTTGCGCAAATGTGGCACGGAAGCTAATGTCACTTTAAAAGAGTTCACAAAGCATGCTGACAGATTGGATGTTCGATGCTGCTTGCTCCTCTGCCACGAACAGCTTTTGTTAGTTTGTCACGTTTGTTGGGGACGACAAACAGATGTGTTGTGAGCGTAATCGTTGAATGTAGTGGGTAGCACAATTCGCATGGTTCTTCCTTACCATCGACATTTCTTGTATTTTTTGCATTCCTCCAATTTGTGCCGACTAGGCCGACTATAGCTGCAACCGTAGTTCGCGCAATGCTCGCATATTTCTTTCCATGCACAAGTTAGCATAATTCAGTCTGTCAATTCACTGTCCTGAGCTTTTTCTCGATCGGGCAATGGCCTGACATTGCCGCCCAGCAGTGCCGACATGGTGGTTGGCATTAACGGAGTAAAGCATCTCGGCTGCTGTTATTGTGCTCAAGTGAACAATCGCTGTTTCGTTTGATATACCGGATATCAATCGTATTCTTCAGTGATGAGGGATTCGGGATTTCTTGAGACAAGGGATCGTCCACATCGCTTTCCCGTTTGCGAGGTTGCCAAGATTCAGCACGATACGTTGAGGAGCGGCCTCGCTGAGTTGCTTGGCTATCCATTTCCGCACAGGTTTGTTCAGATACCTTTTTAGCTATACTGTCATATCGGTTTGTCCCTGCAGGCACGCTCCTTGCTTCCCGTCGAGTTTTATTCATATGCCTGGAGCTTTCAGCCAGATCGTCAACACACTGCTACAACGCAGGCGCTTGGACCCAGAACTGGAGGGCATTTCTGCGGTCGAACGAAATCTTTCTGACAAGAAGGGGTTTTCTAAAGAGCACCCCGGTCTGCTGTGTGGCCGAAACTCGTGAACGTCTCTCTGCTTGATTTTCGGCGACATTGCGGATCATGAGCCACCCCCTGAAAATGACTTCCCGGGCGAAGGATCCCCCCGACCATTCAAGCGGCCTGCGGCGATACCCTGCTGCTTCTAAGGATTGGTGTGGGAAGCCGCTCCACAAATCCTGCTGGTCACTGAATGCATATGCTTCGAAGCTGCTTTGACGCAGATTGGGCTCGTGAACTCATCTATGTATTTGCCTTTCATTCCTGCGAGCTGAGGCTTCCAGGGCTGCTTGTTCCATGGTCACGCGAAGGGCAAGAGTTCTTTAGCCTTGCAGATGTGGGAACTGTGCAATGACGTGGTCTGAGTTTCCCGATGAGTGATGGTACTGCCTAGAAATTCTGGCCTGCCCATAACATTTCGAACGGAGCAGAGGTGCCGATGCATGGTCAGCGCAGTGTCGTCTCGACCTTTGGTATCTCTACGACATGCATGTGTGACCTCCTTACCAGATCGGATTGCTTGTCTCAGCACGGGATCCTGCACAAGACAGTGCAAGGCTGTACGCAAAGGTTGTATTGTTAGACCTGGTCAGGGGTCAAGGGCAAGGTCCGTCAGGCTCAGATCCGTCAGATCAGACTTTCGACGCCTCGTTGTGCTTGGTGTGCCTTTGCATCCCGCATTGTCTTCACCCGGCTTTTCGAAAAGCCGATTGAACCAAGCAGGTTTAAGGAGCTGATGTCCACAGGATGTTGTTTTGTGACATAGTCCTCAGTGTTGCGACATCTGCCCGTTTCCTCTGGAGCCAGTAGTTGTACTACCAGTAGCTGTGTCGACCCACAGAGTCGTCTGGCAAGCAAGCTCTTGGATTTGCCATCCCCTTCCAACCCGATGGGGTCGAGTAGTCTCGTGATGCACGCTCGGCAAAGGTGGACCGCGACGTTTTACGGTTCGGGGGGCCGTCGCCACATGTCAGATTCTAGAGTAAGATGGGCAATGCAGGTCCATAAGCTCCAATCTCAATCTGGAAGGACATTGCCATTGCAAATGGCCCGGCTGTTTTATATAGGACCCTGCAAGCCCTGCCGGTAATAAATAAAATAAAATGCGCACGTGGTACACGAGGCCTTACTCTCCGGGTCCGGAGAACTGGCAAGAACACGTCGAGCTGCTTGTAAGTTGCCAAGGAACTGATGGCCTCAGAGTCACCGTCTTGATCTTCAGCATACTTCTTTCTGCTGATGCAGCTCTTTGGAGTTTTGGTGGAGTCATTCATCACGGCTGTTTCTGTCAGGAGAACTGATGTTGAGCATCCGAGAGACCGTGCTGACTGTCCTTCCACGTGGTTAGGCAGTGCTTGCCCTAAATCAAGCGTTGACCGGGCCTGTGCGATGTAGATTTTAGGACGCCCGAGCCCGCGTGGCAGTCTTCGGTTTGTTTGCCGTTGATGCACCGGAAGACCTCCTGTTGCATTCTTGCTTTGTCCGACTGTCCGCTAAATGCGTAGTCATGGAAGGATCGTGAAGGCTGGAGGTGAGGCTCCTATGCGAGCTGCGGCACTCCGTGGCAAGCCCTCCGTGCCCTCGCACTGACTACCGACGAGACAAACCCAGCGAGGCATTGGAGCTAACGCGACGCAGAGGGATCTACTTCCTGGTACGGGCAGACTCATTCAGTTGGATTTTTAACTGCACCAGTTCGATGCTGTTGTGCAGCTCGGTTAACGGCAGGAGGGTGCAGTGTGCAGTCGATGGATCCCTTGTGGCCTTCGCTTCACGAAGGCAAGTGATCCCCCCGAGTGTGCTCCAAGATGTCGATGCAACAGACTGCAAGCTTGTCACCAGCAGCCTTACCCGCCCAGGCCCTAAGTTCCACCTCGTCACAGCCCAAGCTGACGGGCCTATTAAACAGGGAGTTGCGTGTGTCAGCATAACTGCTGGTATGCCCGCACAGTCTGCTGACATCTGAGCGGCCGCGGCTGTGCGGTTGTGCAGCGCTGTTGCACCGTCCTGTCATCACAATCATGACATGCTCTCAGGCCGTCTGATGTCACTCCAATCACTTCAGAGCATCGTCCTGGCGCAGTCGATCTGGGTCATGACGCGACCAAGTCGCTCGATGACTTGGAATAACAATGCTTGTCAGCAGATGCTGAAGCATGTGATGCACACGTCTGGGACACGGTTGCCCCTTGTTAAGTCGTTGCGATGTGTTCATATGCATACGATGGCAGTCCTGCCATTCTATGCACGGACCCCAAGCACGAAGGCTGCCTGAAGCCCCACATGACTTTGCATCGCAGCTTCGCTTGACTCCCCGAATGCGGCCACTCCAGGTTTTAGGGTCACTCTCCAAATTCTCCGCATTGCCAGGTTGGCAGGCCGGTCGAACCCATGCACGCAAGCTCTGCCGAATTCCTTTGAAGCGATGACACGCACCTGAGGCACACCAGCCGCTGAAAGAACCAGTCTCAGCAGCCTCAGAAAGCTTTGGCTCTTTTCTGTGGAAGTGCCCCAACGGCCGAACGGCCCCTGCCCACATGGCACACTGAAGCGGCGAAGTCGACTCTGCAGCGAAGGCTTTCAGCGACTTTTTCGGAAGAGCTCGGGCCCCGAGACGCCCTGAAAGTCTGGAAGGCAAAGCGACTTCAGCGACTTCGCTGCTGTTGCCTCTTGGAGTTCGGCCTTCTGTGACACAAGCATACAATGTGCCCGCGAAAGCTGCACACCTGGCACACTAAAAGCCCTACCACGCTGGCCTTCCCATTGCCTGCACCTGGATCTAGTCTTCGGAATACCGGCTGCTGCAAAGCCAGGCTCTATGAAAGCCGCGGGTTGCAAGCAGATGTGTGAACGACTTGCAGATCTTGTTCTGGAGTGGTCTTGGCCGTTGCAGCAAGCCCTGCTGCCATCCACCGCACTCTAACAAACCACGTCAGGAGGAATTCGTGCTTGTAATTATGCCAGCACATTCATTTGGACTCCAGCGCATGTCTAGCGTGCACCTTCGCTGAAAGCTGATCATGCATTCATCAATGTCCCACCTCGTGGCCTTGATTGCGCACCCTAATCTGTTGACTTCGAAGACGGTGCGCAGCGTCTGAAGCCTGCGTTGTACAGTAACGAAGCAATGTCCGTTCGAAGTCATCTATTGGCTGGTTCGCTTCAAGCTTCATGCTTGTCACGTAGACACAATGCATGTGCGGCTGCAGTTTTGGCAGGCAGCGAGCTCAGGAGCTCGTTTTCGTGTTGCCTGCAAGTGCTGCGTGCTTGCGTGCCCCGCTGAAGGTTGAGCTGACTTAGCATGTAAGACGGGCCACTCAGGGTGCCCCAAGTGTGCTAGGCTCCATCTGTAGGGGTGTCGACTCCGGCCTCCGGCTACCAGGAGGAGCGCTGCATGACTGAAGACATGGGGGCCTCGCAGCAACCAGGAAGCTGTTTAAGAAGAGGACCTCTTCAGAATAGATTACATTCAATACAGTGCTTGCCCGCCGGCCAACTAGACGTCGCTTCATCCTTGAGTATTGTCCTGCCTCCCCGGCAAGCTTTGCTATGCAGGCCATCCTGATATCGAGCAGACCATGCTCAAACCAGTGCATGTTGCACCCGTGAGAATCAGCTTGTGGGCTGTGGTCACAACAGCATAGCGAGCAAGACAAGTTGGTTGGAAAGCCACAGGCTTGATAGCAGCATCTATTGGGGGCGTGGGCAGCGTGGGCATGGGCAGCCATCCTCAGAGAGTGACTACAGCCTTTTCTCTTTTCATCTTGCCGAGTTGAAAGCTCCTGCTCAGAGTCAGAGCTTACTCCTTGAGGTCACGACCTGCCTCTGCCTTACATGAAGACACGACCTTTCTTGCGTGGGCAACGAGTCTCCCTGGAGCCAGGCTCCTGGGCAGTTTCAGTTTCTGCCTTGAATCCATTCTCAAGTTTTCGATGTGGCAGACCAGCTCCTGCAAAACAAGTGTGGTGCTGGGCGGCGCATGTGTCGAAAGCGTTGAATCACAGGGCTACTACCGCACATCGACGTGAGCCCAAGTATCCATCATATGCGGTTGACTCGAGTTGGGAGCCCTGCACATATGATAATGGCAACACGACACAGAGCTTGTGTTTCTGCTATCTTTGCTTCCGTGGAGCTGCGCGCTTTGTTGTCAAGCGTTCCATGCCGGCAGAGAGCATCGTGCACGATTGGCATGCACAGCANCAACACGACACAGAGCTTGTGTTTCTGCTATCTTTGCTTCCGTGGAGCTGCGCGCTTTGTTGTCAAGCGTTCCATGCCGGCAGAGAGCATCGTGCACGATTGGCATGCACAGCACCTTCCGCAGAGGAGAAGATGCAGGAATTCGACCGATGTGTGAGCATGCTGCTAGCACTGCTAGCATCCAGCATCCAAGGATTTAACAAGGGTCACCTGGAATGTCGAGTGATCGAGGACAAGAGCTTGCTTGTGCACATCCCCAGTCTTCAGTGTCGCCACAATGAGGGAGCCGTGCCAATTGCAGCTATTGTCAAGCTGAACACACATGTCCTAACCGTTTCACCCACACTCTAACAGCAGCCAAAAGTGGGAGGATGCGGACCAAGTAGCTGGAGGAAGTGGTAAGGTCTTTGCCACCGGGGTTGGCCTCTGCAACAGCTTCCTCGGAAGACTCGACATTGCTTCGAGCTTGCCAAGCCAGCAAAGACGGTGTATGCCGTTCTCGCCGTGTGGTCTTCCAACCGACCGGGCTCTGTTGGGGCGTGCTGCGTTGCACATTATGGATCCACCGTCGCTCAAGCCATTCGTTGGTAAGACGGGGCGTTTTGCAGAATGAAACGGCGCAATCCCCCTGCACATGCTCCACCCTGCCGTCCTCCATCGTGAGTGTGGCCTTGCCCATGATACAGCAGATCAACGCATTGTCTCATCACCTGCCGACAAGACGTGAGCCCAAGTGTCCATCATATGCGGTTGACTCGAGTTGGGAGCCCTGCACATAATATGACAATGGTAACACGACGCAGAGCTTTGTTTCTGCTATCTTTGCTTCCGTGGAGCTGCCAATGGCAGCTATTGTCAAGCTGAACACACATGTCCTAACCGTTTCACCCACACTCTAACAGCAGCCAAAAGTGGGAGGATGCGGACCAAGTAGCTGGAGGAAGTGGTAAGGTCTTTGCCACCGGGGTTGGCCTCTGCAACAGCTTCCTCGGAAGACTCGACATTGCTTCGAGCTTGCCAAGCCAGCAAAGACGGTGTATGTTTCGAAAGGTGGTCGATATGCGGCGCACTTGTCAGCACGAGTGCATCTTGGTGTCGCGACATTAGACTCGCACTGCCCCATGCTGCGGGAGCCAATCCTGAGGGGACGGGTGACAAGCCATGTGCCAGTCCGCAGCGTGACCGAAGAGGTGGTCACCTGAAGGGAGACCTGAGCATCTTTTCCGCAACATGGAGGCTCTTGAGGAAGAAGGCACCAGCCGGGGATCGTAGCGTCTGCTCAGTCGCAGCCTACTCGTAGCTGTCACTTGCGTTACGCGAGTAGTTGCTCAGGTCCCAAAACTTCTGCGGATGCTTCCAGGGTTGTCTTGCTGTTTAAGCTGCAGCGGCTATGTGTGGCACTTTGAGAGCTAGCTTACTGACCACAAGCAAAATCACAGAGTTGGATGGCCAAGCGCAAGCTTGATAGCTTAGAGAAAGCAGGGCGTGAGTGGCAGTCGTACATGTCAGCAGATCAAAGCATTGCCTCGTCACCTGCCGACAAGACGTGAGCCCAAGTGTCCATCATATGCGGTTGACTCGAGTTGGGAGCCCTGCACATATGACAATGGCAACACGACACAGAGCTTGTGTTTCTGCTATCTTTGCTTCCGTGGAGCTGCGCGCTTTGTTGTCAAGCGTTCCATGCCGGCAGAGAGCATCGTGCACGATTGGCATGCACAGCANCAACACGACACAGAGCTTGTGTTTCTGCTATCTTTGCTTCCGTGGAGCTGCGCGCTTTGTTGTCAAGCGTTCCATGCCGGCAGAGAGCATCGTGCACGATTGGCATGCACAGCACCTTCTGCAGAGGAGAAGATGCAGGAATTCGACCGATGTGTGGGCATGCTGCTAGCACTGCTAGCATCCAGCATCCAAGGATTTGACAAGGGTCACCTGGAATGTCGAGTGATCGAGGACAAGAGCTTGCTTGTGCACATCCCCAGTCTTCAGTGTCGCCACAATGAGGGAGCCGTGCCAATGGCAGCTATTGTCAAGCTGAACACACATGTCCTAACCGTTTCACCCACACTCTAACAGCAGCCAAAAGTGGGAGGATGCGGACCAAGTAGCTGGAGGAAGTGGTAAGGTCTTNTGAACACACATGTCCTAACCGTTTCACCCACACTCTAACAGCAGCCAAAAGTGGGAGGATGCGGACCAAGTAGCTGGAGGAAGTGGTAAGGTCTTTGCCACCGGGGTTGGCCTCTGCAATAGCTTCCTCGGAAGACTCGACATTGCTTCGAGCTTGCCAAGCCAGCAAAGACGGTGTATGCCGTTCTCGCCGTGTGGTCTTCCAACCGACCGGGCTCTGTTGGGGCGTGCTGCATTGCACATTATGGACCCACCGTCGCTCAAGCCATTCGTTGGTAAGACGGGGCGTTTTGCAGAATGAAGCGGCACAATCCCCCTGCACATGCTCCACCCTGCCGTCCTCCATCGTGAGTGTGGCCTTGCCCATGATACAGCAGACAACTGCAACGAGCTGCATCTTGCTCACACACTCCATGGCAGCTCAATGGAAACTGTATCAGGACCGACGCAACCCAGAATTCAGTCCGGTTGTCAGCGATACTGCTCTCCTGACAAGGCCGACTTGCTCTCCTTCGTCCGCGAACAGATGGAGAAACACATGCAGGTGCTCTTGTTGGATGGCGGGTGTATACAACGTTCTTTGGCTCATGTTGAGATGCTCAATGTTCGGGCAGCTGCAGCTGGCTGATGTGCTTGCTTTGCTTAAGACCAGACAGCGGCTAGAAAGGATTGCAAGTTTGCAGCACTTACCCCCTACCAGTTTAAGACCCCACTACAGCACTAAGTTGAAAGCTGCAGCCACAGTGGCCTCGGACGATTTCTGCCTATGCGCCACTGAAGCCCGACCCGGACATGAGTCTTTCCGGTGCATCCAATCTCGAAGTTGTCCGGTCAATTCGCCTGCTTTTCGCACCTTGGCACGGTGAACTGGTGTGTGGCCCTTCGCCGTGGAACCTGGTGCGAGAACATGCCGGTGCCTGGCACTCATCGGCTGAGGTACGTTGAGATTCTTGCGTTGGTTGCGGGTCGGTGTCCCTCTGCACTTTTCCTGGCTCNGGCCCTTCGCCGTGGAACCTGGTGCGAGAACATGCCGGTGCCTGGCACTCATCGGCTGAGGTACGTTGAGATTCTTGCGTTGGTTGCGGGTCGGTGTCCCTCTGCACTTTTCCTGGCTCGTCCGGAGAGGAGGAAGGTGCTAAAGAAGCTATCCTACGGGTGCGCTGCCCAGCAGCAACTTGATTGACCAGGGCTTCTTCGGCGCGTATTTCCAGCAGATCTCGGACACGGAAGCCATTAGCTTCTTCCAGTCCGGT
>BGNK01002384.1:63232-77945 GCA_003297005.1 Symbiodinium sp. clade A Y106 | reverse complement strand
GCTAAAGAAGCTATCCTACGGGTGCGCTGCCCAGCAGCAACTTGATTGACCAGGGCTTCTTCGGCGCGTATTTCCAGCAGATCTCGGACACGGAAGCCATTAGCTTCTTCCAGTCCGGTGTTTGCTGACAGGCAGTCAGTGATTGCATTCAACAGAGCCTCCAACCATGGCTGTGCTGATAGGGCACTCTTGGCTTTTGCTGCAAAGTTTTCAGTATGAGGAAAGTGCAATGTCCGTTCTTCGAAGCTCAATGCTGTCCATTCAAGCATGCGTCGTCACTTGGAGCGAGAGTCCACCAGTTGAGAAGGCTACAGGTTTGTAGTGTCCGTAGCCCACGTGCCGTGAAGCCGCNTCCGTTCTTCGAAGCTCAATGCTGTCCATTCAAGCATGCGTCGTCACTTGGAGCGAGAGTCCACCAGTTGAGAAGGCTACAGGTTTGTAGTGTCCGTAGCCCACGTGCCGTGAAGCCGCAGGCAGGCTTCCAGAGGTGTGCAATCACAACTGGCTCGCTGCCCCGAGCAGAGCAAAGATGATGGAAAGCCCCAATGGGTCCTACAGAGATCCAGGACTTGGTTTTTCGGCTCTGGACAAAAGCAGGCACCGCAGTCGCTTGCCTCTGGGCGGCTCCGCTGNGCTAAAGAAGCTATCCTACGGGTGCGCTGCCCAGCAGCAACTTGATTGACCAGGGCTTCTTCGGCGCGTATTTCCAGCAGATCTCGGACACGGAAGCCATTAGCTTCTTCCAGTCCGGTTTTTGCTGACAGGCAGTCAGTGATTGCATTCAACAGAGCCTCCAACCATGGCTGTGCTGATAGGGCACTCCGTTCTTCGAAGCTCAATGCTGTCCATTCAAGCATGCGTCGTCACTTGGAGCGAGAGTCCACCAGTTGAGAAGGCTACAGGTTTGTAGTGTCCGTAGCCCACGTGCCGTGAAGCCGCNCCCGAGCAGAGCAAAGATGATGGAAAGCCCCAATGGGTCCTACAGAGATCCAGGACTTGGTTTTTCGGCTCTGGACAAAAGCAGGCACCGCAGTCGCTTGCCTCTGGGCGGCTCCGCTGAATCGGCGCTGACGGCATAGATGGGTACGAAAAGTTATTCAAGCTCGGTATACTTTTCAAAGCAATTCCGGCGAAAGACGTGTGTATGTAACGAGACGCAGCGTCGGATTGCTGAGCAAAGGCTNGCGCTGACGGCATAGATGGGTACGAAAAGTTATTCAAGCTCGGTATACTTTTCAAAGCAATTCCGGCGAAAGACGTGTGTATGTAACGAGACGCAGCGTCGGATTGCTGAGCAAAGGCTTGAGAGTCAGAAGTGTCCAATTTGCAGTGGAGTTGTCGTCCTCGGAAAACAGAGGATGTGTAAGCCTTTGGAAATTGGCAGTAGCCACAGTCGCCTCGGACGATTTCTGCCTATGCGCCACTGAAGCCCGACCCGGACATGAGTCTTTCCGTTGCATCCAAACTCGAAGTTGTCCGGTCAATTCGCCTGCTTTTCGCACCTTGGCACGGTGAACTGGTGTGNATTTCTGCCTATGCGCCACTGAAGCCCGACCCGGACATGAGTCTTTCCGTTGCATCCAAACTCGAAGTTGTCCGGTCAATTCGCCTGCTTTTCGCACCTTGGCACGGTGAACTGGTGTGTGGCCCTTCGCCGTGGAACCTGGTGCGAGAACAAGCCAGTGCTTGCACTCATCGGCTGAGGTACGTTGAGATTCTTGCGTTGGTTGCGGGTCGGTGTCCCTCTGCGCTTTTCGTGGCTCATCCGGAGAGGAGGAAGGTGCCAAAGAAGCTATCCTACGGGTGCGCTGCCCAGCAGCAACTTGATTGACAAAGGCTTCTTCGGGGCATATTTCCAGCAGATCTCGGACACGCAAGCCAGTCCGGTGCTTGCTGCACTGATGCTGCACGTAGGCGGTTAGTGAGTTCATGCAATAGAGCATCTGAGCATGGCTGTGCTGATAGGGCACTCTTGGCTTTTGCCGCAAACGTTTCAGTAGCACCAAGCTGGTGCCCTGAAGCTCAATGACTGACAGCCAACCATGCTTCACTCTATCCGCATCGGCTGGGGCACGCGAGATAGTCTAGTAGAGGGCACCAGTCGAGCGGAGCAGACATACCTGAAGTTGCCGCCAGACATGGAGCCCAAACCTAAAGGCCAGCGACGTTGTGGTGCTAGGGTCGGCGAGACCTGTTCAGGCCTCGGCTGTGTCATCCGAGCTGACTTTAATGGGTACTGGCACGGTGTGCTCAGGCTACACCTCTGGGAGCTGTGAACGGGCCCATGAACGGCACAGTCCTGTGTCGATGGCGATGCTTGTGTTCCAGCTGCTCAAGAAGCTACCCCACGCGCCTTTTTCTAACAGATCTCGACAAGGAAGCCCTTGGCTTCTTTCAGGCCGGTGCGTGCTAGGCTAATTCTGCACTCTCGGACATCCAAGCATGCTTGGTCACCCGGAACGAGAGAGTGAGATTTACTGTCGGGTATGATTTCGATGCAAGGACGCGGCGTAAAACCTTGCGTAAGAACTCCATCCCGTCGGGATGGAGCATGTGCCTCTCCCGTGCGAGCCCTCCCTGTTCAAGTAGCCGACGACACAATCTATGGTTAGGAGCCTCGTTAAAGTTAAAGTGCTCGTTGCAGGGCTCCGCCATCATGAGTTTGCCACTGCCAACATGCTACGATTCGTCTGTGGCAGCAGCTGCTGCGCAGCTGATGCACAAGTGCATAAAGTGCATAAAGTGCCCTCCACCCAAGAAAGAGGCTGCACATATCCTCCCTGTGCGGGGCTTTCTCTCCTGCAACTTCACGCCGCTGCCAGATCACCGACCAGGGGCTTCCCCAGTCCTTTCCTTGGGAAGTCGGTCACACATGTCGGCTCTGCAACTGGGGAGAGTGGTGGCTCGGGAAGGCGCAAAAGCCTTCGTGCAGTAGTTCCTGTCGCTAGGCTTCTCAGCAGGCTTCTCAAAGGGGTCTCCAGGAGCTGCCAAGTCCTTTCGGCAAGCGTCCTTAGCAAGCACCTCACTTCGCGGCGCCTGATCACGCCAGCTCGCACCGGTGGTGGACTGAATCGGACTGCTTGTGGCCCATTTTGGGTTCCGCGCCGTGATGGTCTGCACATAATCTGCACAGAGGGCCGTGCCACACTGCTCCACGTTTGTGAGCGTGTTCGGTCTGCAAGTGGTTTTGGCGTCGCTGTCCATCCTCTGTCAACAGCCTTCGCCACGTTTTGGTCTAGGTTACGGGTATCTTCTGGGGAGACTTTGTCTCTGGGAGACCTGGCACTCTTCGGCAAGTGGATGTGCTTGGTGCCGAGAGCAATTCCCTGAGCGTAGCTTGCCCTCTACACCTTCAGCGACTGATGCTACGCCGCTTGCTGATGCTGCGATCACCGAATAAAAGCTGATCTTGCATGTGAAGTTGCCGACACTGTTGAACAAAGGGGCCTTGGCTAGCAAAGGACTCTCATTGAAGCATTTCAGCAGTCCAGCCCACGACCTTTTCCTGAAGCTTCGGCAGAGCTGCTGCACCAAGCATCCTCGCACTCATGCCCTTTGTTTCCGGAAGCGAAGAAGAAGGTTACTGCTTGCTGGTCGCAGCTGCACCTGCCACCGCAACACTCACCACATGAGTCATCTGAGTTATCTCATTTCTCACAAAACGCTGGAAGCAGGTCCGCCTCTTCAGATGGCAGCGTGTGCTTTCGCTTCTAAGTGTTGGGAGCATATGATGGCGAAAGCACCGGTGAGGCACAGAGTTTGAGCTCAAGGAGAAGGAGAAGACCAAGGTCTGTGGGTGCTCCCGGCTCCCCAGGTTTCCCCAAGACTTGACGACAAGGGCAAGGGCATGGGCCACCCTCTTGCTGAAAAACCTTCCTTTCGCAGTGGCTCTGCCAGCATCTTACTTTGTGCCCCGCATCTGTCGTGCCCGGTGGCAACTGCCGCTGTCGTCCACAGATAGTGAAGTGTCAGTAAACGTGAGGCTACTGTCCGTCTACAAAGCCTCCCTGCGGGAGTGGGTCTTGTGCCTGCGCTTCTCACCCTGGGCACTCTACCAGGCTCCGCCGTCTTCGGAAGCTTCGCGTGTTTGCGGCTCTGCAGCTTGCCCGAGGTTGCCCGAGGTTGCCCGAGGTTGCAGCAGTGCAGCTGCAGCAGCTGCAGCAGTTCTCTGCAAAACTCAGGCTCTGCCAGGCAGAGCCCTTCGCTTTTGCCAAAGCCTAGAGCTCGGCCTCGCTCGGCCCGTGGGGCTAAGGCCCTACGTTGCTCGCTCCGCGGCCGTGTCTGCACTGCACTCTGTGTCCTCGTATGTGCCCACGGCCCCCACAAGAGTCTTCCTGCTTGCCACCTGGCTGAAGGCTCTGCGAGCAACAGCGAAGGGCTCGCCTTTCTTTCCTTCGCATGATTTTGACCAGGCCAAGAGAGTAGACTTGCCAGTTACACCACGAATTCACGAATTGCGACTGCACGGAACGGAAGCCTGATGGCAAGAGCTCAGAGCGCTTGAGGGCCCCGGCACAAGGAGCTGGCAGTCCGGTTCAAGCCAGAGCCTTGTTCCAGCGTGGCACGGCCGCTGGAGCTGTGCGATGAGTGCAAATGCTTGACGGTCACTCAGGGGCCGTGCAACGCGTAGTGCCTTGCAGCCTGGGGCAACTTTTGGCTTTATCTCTCAGTTCACACGAGGTTGGTAAGCTCGTTGCCCTTGCAGCCTGACGGCCGGCACTGTACGTCAAAGGAGGGCGCCCAAATGTACGAGCTTGCCAGGATTTGCGCAAGCTGCGCCCCTTGCGAGTCGCATAGTTCCAGCTCCTTGCAGTCACAGCGTGTGCAGCTGCCATATGCCATGCAAGGACTAGGGTCCTAGTGCTCCGGAGCCACAGACGGGTCTTGGTTGTGTCTTTTGCTTGCGCGAGCCATCGCCCGAGTTTCAAACAGCTGCACTGGTTTTAGTCCGGGAGTTTAGACTTTCTGGTTGGGACAGCGGGCTGTGAGTGTGGTTCATTGCAACCGCATGTGCACGACCCCCACCATCCCTTCAATGTCTCGCTGGCCAAGGACTCTGTACTCAAGTCGTCATGCGGTAAAAAAGTTTGAAGTGGGTATGATCACCAGCATAGCATCGGGGCAGCAAGAGAGGAGGCCATCGTCCGCGGCACCAAGCCTCGCTCTGAAAGCGACATACATGCAAGGGCAGCCTGGCACAGTTGCTTGACTGCCCCAGCAGTTGCGATGCAGGGATGACTTCAGATGCCTTCCTTCTTTGGTATAGAGTTCGATGGAAAGGCACGGAAATCCCCCACAGAAAGGTGTCTGCATAACTGCAGAACACACTGTCCCTTTGGATTGGAGGCGAGGCTTTCGAAGCACTGCACCCCGAGGTGCTCTGTGTGCCCGTGCGCCGTGGGCATCGCTGTGCTCTTGCCCTGAGCTGAGCTACATGGCCCAGCGGATTCAGCGGCCAGTGCTGGCAGGTGCGGGCGGTGCGGGCGGTGTGGGTCCTGCATACGTCAGTGACACGGCGCTTCTGCGGGCGCCAGCGCGGCCGACATGACCGTACGGGACGTCTTTACTTTTGTATCCTCCCGGGTGGAAGCAAAGGCTAGCGTACAAATGCCAGTCTGTCTCCGGACCTCGCAGGGTGCGAGAATACGAGAAGCAGAAGCGAGCTTTGTTCCCAGCGAGCATTGCTCCGCGAGTGTGTGCAGCCGCCCTTGCCGGCGAAGCTTTGGTGAGTATGGCGGGTTGCAGTCGCAAGGCTGCCTTGACACGTCCCTCGTCGCGCACTCCTCGTCGCCCACCCCGGCGAGACGCTCACTGCCGCTGGTGACGTCTGCAGTTGTGTACGGTTCCAAGCTCATGAGCGGTTCCACCACTTCGTGCACGTGCAGGCAGCACTGAATGACCATGTGGCTCTTCCGGTGGAGCGGAGCAGAGCCACCCCCCTCACCCTGCTGCCTTCTGCAGAAGAGGTGTGTCCAGGCGTTATTTGGGTTGCTGCATGTCTAGACGAAGTAGACTGCGACACCGAAATGAGGCACACTCGATTTACGACTCTGCAGGCTTGCAGAGTCAGTTTAATCTCTCGGCGTCTTTCCAGAAAGTGCACAGGATGCCCACCACCGACGGTGCATGCGGAAGCAAATGGTATTGTGGTCATGAAGCTCCAAGCGCAATGCGGCGCAATGTGTCACTGCCATAGGCAGCACAGGGTCATAGTTGCAGGGACCGAGCAGCCCAAACCCGGGGCTGACACGGTGCTCTGATATTCACACAACAGGGGGGACCCGGCCAACGAGGATAAGATCGCTCGGACCAATTTGCAAGCTCTTTTTTGAGCCCCAGCCCGCATCTCCGGCATCTTCCGTGTCTCGCATCTCAAAGCCCATCGGCTGTGCCCGACACCGCATGGTAGCGCTCGCAGACGATCTTTGCCATTTCATTGGCTCAAGAACCCATCGACAAGTTCTGCTCCAGTCTAGATGCAGAGGCATTTTCAAAAAGAGGAGCGATCTGATCGGAAGGCAGCCTTCGACGTCCGGCTCTGGCTCTGTGCACCTTTGCTGAGGTTGCTAGTGTCGCGAGAGTCCTCTCCCATAGTTTCAATCTAGGTCTTTTCGGTTTAGCTTTGGAACCCTAACAGTGGCACACGCGCTGCTTCATGGCCCGCTGCCACAAGCCAGCCGCCGTAAAATTTTGCTTCGTGGACGGTGCACCAGCCTTGGTCAAGCGGTACATGTCGGCTTTCAGCTGCAAGCGCCGCAAGCGCTGCAAGCCTTGCAACCTGTGCAAGGCTTCAGGCATTGAGTCGGATGCAGTTACGCCCGTGGTGTCTCACCCGTGGCTCGCACTCGGATGTGCCGTGCCGTGTATGTGTGGACACAGGCATCCTTTCGAACCTCGCCACAAGCAGGTTCGTCTGCCCCCGCCTCTGACCTTTAGGAGCCCATAGATTCCATAGATGCAAGGTGACCCTGTTGAGCCGTCAGGCTCGCTGTCGTTCAGGCAGGCTTGGAATGGGGCCGGTGCAGCATCCCAAAATGACCCCAAACTGTGCCTATGCACACTCTGCTTAAGTTCAAAAACGCAGAGAGTCGCAGAGACATGCGCCGGCATCAGCCCAAGACCGGTTACCTTCCACCACCCAGCACTGGACGTCCAGTAGTGCTCCCTTGTGTGGCCTGCACGCCATGTCTGCTCCCAACTCGGGTTGTGCTGGCAGTGACGACGCAACGAGAGGCACCTCAACGTTGCTCAGGGACTTCATCAGGACAAATTGCACAAAGCTGCGCCCAGTGTGGCTTTATGGTGACTCTCGCCGCGTCGTGGTCGCTATGTTGTGGATCTGCTTCCAGTCGCCTGCCTCTAGCACTGTCTTGAGGTTCATAAAGGCTCCTCCTGCATGGGCACTGCCCGAAGGCAACCAAAGGGTCGGGCAACTGCTGAAGGCCCTCGCTTTGGGACCACCAGGGGTGCAGGTGCTCTGCCCAAACGTAGCCATGGCACGAGCGTCCACTGAGTCCTTCGCTCGGTCGGTGACTGCAGACCACAGGCACAGGTGAGACCGAGTCGCCTTCGCTGTCCATCTCCTCAGCATCCACTCTGGCCGCATCTAGCGCAGCGGCCTAAGGGCCCAGCTTGCCTTTCATCTCCTGGCGTTCAGAGCGCAGGGCCCCCCAAAACGCCTCTGCAAGCGACCTGCAAGTGCCGCCTCTCTGGGCCGGCGGGCTTAATGCCCGCCTCCGCCAGTCTCAGCTCAGATAACATGTTAAGCCAAGGCCAAGGCCTTTCCTTGAGGCCTCAGTGACGTCTCTCTCTCGCGGGTGCTCGCAGCGCGCAGTGCTTGCAGTGGTGGCAAAGTGTGGCCCTTGCAAGCCTTCGCGTCTTCGTGCTGCAAGCATCGCAAAGGCAGAGGCAGCCTGTGCACTTCCAAACTGTTCTGTGCACCGAGTCAGGCAGAATCAGGTTCATTCTATTCCGCAGATTCCGCAGACTGCAGCTCGTGCAAGCTGGGATGCGCAGTGATGACGCTTTGCTCATGCGGGGAGGAGAGGCCGAGGCTGGGCCCAGTAGTGGCCTCGTAGCCCGGCGAAAGCAGTTATAGCAGCAGCTTAGCAGCTTCTCCGTTTCTTTAAGCTTGGAAGCCTGGAGGCGAAGCCCGGCGGGGGGTGGGGGGAATCTCCGTGCCAAAGCCTTCCTTGCAGGGTGAAGGCGGCGTTGCCGTTGTGGCCGTCTTGCAGCCACCTGACCAGATCCGTGTGAGAGTTTGACAGTCCGCGTTTTGCTGCTGCAGTCCATTCGGGCCATCGATCCGCCGATGGATCGATGTCGCTGCCACTGGGCTTCTCGGGGCTCCGTGAAGGTCACGCACTGTCAGAGGCTCCTGCCTGAGGCACTCCCTCGCTGTCACTTGCGCCGAGATCGCTCCCGGATCAATCTCAAGGTGGAGTGTGAGAAGTACGGCAGCCAGGCCTGCAACCAAGATGTTTCCTAATTCTTCCGTCCACTGCCCAGTTCTGGTGTGGCCTTTTGGCAGCTTGCTGCCAGCTCGGTTGCAAGCGGAAGCGATGACTTTGACAGAGCCTTGCTCTCAGCGCTGCACAAACTCCTCCGGCTTGCTATCCTCTTAGCATATGAAGGCTTGTTCCCGTTCCCAAGTTGCTCACTCAAGCGTATGCCTAGAGCTTCCGCGACGTGTGCACGGCCTCAGCTAGCACTGCTAGCACGTTTCTTGCAAGGATGTAATTGATGGCCATACCTTCTCTACGTGGCCTCCGGCCAGTGTGTTGGTCTGTTGTTGGTGCACATGCTTGGCATGCTCATTGATGCTCCAACTAACAGACGACTGTGGNGGCCTCCGGCCAGTGTGTTGGTCTGTTGTTGGTGCACATGCTTGGCATGCTCATTGATGCTCCAACTAACAGACGACTGTGGGCTGTCACAGGTTGCAAGCTATGGCCCGCGAGACTGCAATGACCACTTGTCGGTTCTATCAGAAGCTTCTTGATTTAACAACGGCCTCAACATCGTAGCATGACTCGCAAACATATTCCCAGTCCAAGGTGTTGAGGTTCGCCGGATTCCGTCTGTGCGATTTCTCTGTAAGGGCCCAGCTCAGCTGGAAAGAGTGATTCCGAGCCTCTTCAACGTTCGAACTTGACTTCGATGCCGGGCATCGGCAGTCTGCTGAAAGTGAAAGGCGAGGTATGCTGACGAAAGTATCCGGCGCAAGCGGTACGGTCGTTGGCACCGGCGTCGGCCTCTCCAAATCCGCAGTCTGCAACCTTGACATTGCGGGGAGTTTGCAACGGCAACCCAGACGGCGTTTATCGGTCTCNGCAGTCTGCAACCTTGACATTGCGGGGAGTTTGCAACGGCAACCCAGACGGCGTTTATCGGTCTCACTCGCAAAGGTCCTGCAGTGTAGTCTTCCAACGGACAAGGCTCTTTTGTCGCGTGCTGGCTTGCATATCATGGATCCGCTTTCGTTCAGCTTGTTGGCTTGCAAGACCGGGATTTGTCGCCGGAGCATGAAGCGTGATTGCATACAAGGGTGATGGTGGTCCAAGGACCCAAGGCCACACCGGTGACGTGTGCACGGCCTCAGCTAGCACGTTTCGTGCAAGGATGTAATTGATGGCCATACCTTCTCTACGTGGCCTCCGGCCAGTGTGTTGGTCTGTTGTTGGTGCACATGCTTGGCATGCTCATTGATGCTCCAACTAACAGACGACTGTGGNGTATCCGGCGCAAGCGGTACGGTCGTTGGCACCGGCGTCGGCCTCTCCAAATCCGCAGTCTGCAACCTTGACATTGCGGGGAGTTTGCAACGGCAACCCAGACGGCGTTTATCGGTCTCGCTCGCAAAGGTCCTGCAGTGTAGTCTTCCAACGGACAAGGCTCTTTTGTCGCGTGCTGGCTTGCATATCATGGATCCGCTTTCGTTCAGCTTGTTGGCTTGCAAGACCGGGTTTTGTCGCCAGAGCATGAAGCGTGATTGCATACAAGGGTAATGGTGATCTGTAGCGCCGAGCAAGTGCCTTCCGCTTGCTATCCCATTAACGTATGCGTACGTCAACGACGACTGAGTAGCTTGACCTGGCAATCGGCAGGGGCGTTGCAGAGCGCACACTGCAGACAAGCACCTCATGCAGCACATGATGCCGGCAACTCTGTAAGCAAGTTCAGCCTCGAAGGCTGGAGCGGTTCAGGTTGCCCGTTCATCTCTTTCGATTTGTGAGGCTGACGGCCCACAAATGCACGTCTCCCCCACACTTCTCGCGCTCTCTAGCAGATGCAGGTGGGAAAGCTAGCTGTAGTAGCAATTTCACGACCGAGACGGGGTGCACGGGGCTGTTGCAGACCGCACCGTGCAGACAAGCACCGCCTGCAGCACATGATACAGTTGTGTTGACATGCGTGGCAGAGGACTTCTTGCACCGACTGCTGTCTCTCGGGATGTTCCGCGAGGTTGAATGGCCTAGAGCATGATAAAGGTTCCGAGTGCTTCACCCATGCCCGGCAACTCTTCAAGCAAGTTGGGCCTCGAATGCTGGAGCGGTTCAGGTTCCCTGTTCATCCCTGTCGGTTTTCAGAAGGCTGGGGGCCAAAATGCTTGTCTCCCCTCCGCTTCTCGTGCTCTCTAGCAGATGCAGGTGGGAAAGATAGCTGCAGCAGCAAGGAAATAGGACCGAGAAGGGGTGAACCAGGGAACGCTGCTTGTGGGACCGACACCCCGCTAACGGGGTGTAACCGAATCTTATTCGAGCCTCGGGGTAGAGTTCGGTAGAGATGCGTGCCAGGGACATGCAGGTTCCATGCCCCTGTCAGCCACAGCAAGTAGGCGAGCAAGACCATTCCCGGTTTTGCTCAGCGTTTCTGCTCGGCCAGCCACCTGTTGAAAAAACCGGAAGCGGTAGGTCGTCTGCCCGACAAGTGTGTGTGAGCGTTGTGATACACTACTTGCTTGCTGGTTGGAAGTGTTGGGGTCTCGGAGCCCAGTAGTGAATCAAAAGCCCTCTTGACAGTCAGTTTACGTTCTTTCGATGCAGTGCCCCCTTGCAGAATGCTGCTTTGGTGCAAGTGCTGTTATGAGGGTTGCGTGTCGAGTTGTTTGCGCAGCAATGGCAGCCTTTGAGCGAGACTCAGGCCAGTGCTTCCGGCTTGTCTTGCACAGGGTCTGAGTCTGAGTTCTGCCATGAGTACTTCGTCCTGGTATGCACAATGTCTTGTGCAATCCTTCTGCGGCCACCAGAGCTTATCCTGGCCACAGATGTGTGCTTCCGGCCATCACTCAGATGAAGCAGGGTGGCAGCGCTTGCAGTAGAGTCTACTTGTACGAGCCGCAAGACGCAGCTCCGGGGCACCAGGCCTTCACAGCCTAGGAGCACTGGAACCAGCTTTGAGCAAGTCTCAGGCCAGTGTTTCCGCCTTGTCTTGCACCGGGTATGAACTCTGCCATGTGTACTTCGTCCTGGTATGCACAATGTCTCACCCAATCCTCCGGCGCTCAGAAGCAGCTTATCCTGGCCACCGCATCACTCAGACGAAGCGGGGTAAGCGGGGTGGTGGTGCGAGTAGGCAGAGTCAACTTCTAGCAGCTGCAAGAAGCAGCTTTTAGGGCACCAGGCCGTTCCCACGTTGCAAGACATGCCTCGGAACACCTGAGAAGATCCCTTCGGGTAGGCAATTGTTCAGAGAGTTTGCCACCAGGTACAAGAGTTACAAGAGGCTCTTCGAGTTGTCTCCTAGACGTGCTCCAGGTCAAGCTGTCCTATTCTCGTCGGCATAGGCTTTCATGTCGAGCGGTGTGCACTGGTTCCCTGAAGCTGCAACATCAACTACCGAAGGCTAGCCACCTTGGCTTCCGAGCTCTCATTGAAGTCGGAAGTCAGGATGCTTCGTTCCCAGCAAAAGGATGCCCATATCATGCGTCGATATTCGCACTGTTGCTGTGCATGCAGCACATTGCCAGTCTGCATCTCGTGCGTGATGCGGCTCGAGAGGCACAGCAAAGTATGGCTCTTTCGGGATGCTGCGGTCCTTTGGCGCTTCGTTGTTCATTTGGCTGGTCACCCGCCGTGAGAAAGCGGACTTGACTGGGCGTCATGCGTGCTGAGGCTATTCCTGGGCCGCAGGACATGCCATCTGATCTGGCAGTCTTGACAGTAGATACGCAGCTTTGATGACGGCTGAGTCTAAGTTGACCATTGCCTTCAGTCGCACGTGATGCCAATTCACTGCCGCAGAATCTCGTGTAATGGCACATGAGGAGAGATAAGTGCCACGGGCCGCTATCATGGCTGCAAACGAGCTGAAGGCAAACTCACAACATCCTACCACCTCAACTGTTGCACACATTGGGCACACATTGTCCAACCCGCCGCGGTTGATGGATGGTCATGGATGCAATCCTGCTCACGAGTATGTGCTTGTTGATACTCATCACTTCTCTTGCAACTCCACACCACAGGCAATCGCGGCATGATATTACCTCACCTGTCCCCCATAGTACACCTAACGCCCAGCCGTCATGTCAAACTGCTGAAGGTTCTTCGCCGGCAAGCAGAGTACCAGCTCAGAGCCGCCATCATGAATGCAGTTCCGCTGAAGGCCTGATCAAGGGTTCTTGCTTGGCAAATGGGCTGGGAAAGGTCGACCATGCCCTTCTTTATGCTTTGAAGAGCTGCGAGAGCTTTCGTGAGCATTAGCACGTCTCCCTGTGCCATGTCGCCCTTGTCCCCTTCTCAGAGTCCGTCAAAACAGTGCAACATGTGGCCAGCTGTAGGCACATCACCGATGACCGTTGCCCATACGTGATGCGGCGTTTCCGAACTTTCGGTCCACCAAGCTGCTAGATTCAGGTTCGATTGCAAGTGCTGTCGTATCTCGGCAGTTGGCACCAGTTCGTGTGGGCATCGTCCCAGGCGGTCGTCGTGTGACGAAGGCGTCGTGTCATTTTCACAACCCTGCGACAGCATTGCTACAGATCTTGCCGTGCTGTCGTGCGACATCGTTTGCGGCATCGGACATCTGATACGGTGCAGTTTGTTCGTGTGCCCTCGCGTGAAGTCTTTGGTGTTGCAGTCGCGCACACGCAGTGGCCTTCCGTTTTGGCTCTGCAGTTGCACTGCTAGTGAATGCACAGCTTTCGCAGCCGGTCACATTTACGCAGTGCGTTGCGAGAGCTGAACAAGCGAGCGGCACAGCGCAGCCGGCGCCAATTTATCGTGTCTGTCGTGCTAGCCAAAAACTGATCACGGTGGTGCTACCTCAAAGCTGATGGCGCTTTTGTCGTGCCCTGGGCGATCAGCTCGTTTGCAATCGTCGTTGAAGGTTCGTCAGCCGTGGCTTCTTCTTCAGGGTGTCCAGCTCTGTCGCAGGATGTCGCAGGTAAATGTTGGCAGGCTTAGAGAGCAGTGCACCTGTTATCGCAGGGCCTCAGAGGACTTCACAAGTATCAGAGTTGCACAGATGTCAAGCGGGTGAGTTCTGAAAGGCGTTTCAGGTGTTTGCCTCGTGGCCCTCTGCGAGAGCTCTGCAGCCTCACCCTTGTGTCGAGGACTTGCCCAGGTACAGACTGCATCGGCAGCTGCCTAGGCACTTTACTGCGTCGTTCGCTTTTGCAAGAGCCCTCCCTGCACTCTTGCTGAGTTTCTTCTTGGGCCTCGGCGTATGGTTAGTTGAGGTGCATCGGNGCAGCTGCCTAGGCACTTTACTGCGTCGTTCGCTTTTGCAAGAGCCCTCCCTGCACTCTTGCTGAGTTTCTTCTTGGGCCTCGGCGTATGGTTAGTTGAGGTGCATCGGGGCACAGTCATGCAGGTTGCAGTTGGAGGTCCGCAGCTTCAGAGCGCGGAAATTCGTGATCATGCAGGTTTGCGGGAGTTTCGCACATGTAAGCAGGCAAGGCTGTGCACGCTCTACCGTTGTGCAGTTGTTGAAGCTGTGACGGATGAGAGACCCGTGGCCAGTAGATGTGCTGTCGCGTGGCGGCATCTGGCAGCAGACAATTTCCACAGGGCTCTCGCCGACAGTCGCCCAGCGCGGTCGTCGTCCTGCCCAAAGAGCAGCATTGCGGCAGAGCTGATTTCGCTCTTNTGGCGGCATCTGGCAGCAGACAATTTCCACAGGGCTCTCGCCGACAGTCGCCCAGCGCGGTCGTCGTCCTGCCCAAAGAGCAGCATTGCGGCAGAGCTGATTTCGCTCTTGTCGCCCACGTCCAGGTCCTGGGACCTCACGCCGAATGCGATTAGTTCATTTGCATCTAGTCGGAGGCCTGCAGCAATGCCAGGTGTATTCGTGGCTCTTCCTGGTTGAAGGTCCTGACAGTGGACCGGCAATCACCGGACGTCGCAGGACTTCACAAGTATTAGAGGTGCAAGGATGCTAAGCGGATGAGAGTCACCCTTGTGTCGAGGACTTGCCCAGGTACTGACTGCATCGGCAGCTGCCTATAGGCACTTTACTGCGTCGTTTGCTTTTGCAAGAGCCCTCCCTGCACTCTTGCTGAGTTTCTTCTTGGGCCTCGGCGTATGGTTAGTTGAGGTGCATCGGGGCACAGTCATGCAGGCTGCAGTTGGAGGTCCGCAGCTTCAGAGCGCGGAAATTCGTGATCATGCAGGTTTGCGGGAGTTTCGCACATGTGAGCAGGCAAGGCTGTGCACGCTCTACCGTTGTGCAGTTGTTGAAGCTGTGACGGATGAGAGACCCGTGGCCAGTA
>BGNK01002384.1:41383-61621 GCA_003297005.1 Symbiodinium sp. clade A Y106 | reverse complement strand
AGAGCAGCATTGCGGCAGAGCTGATTTCGCTCTTGTCGCCCACTTCCAGGTCCAGGGACCTCACGCCGAATGCGATGAGTTCATTTGCATCTAGTCGGAGGCCTGCAGCAATGCCAGGTGTATGCGTGGCTCTTCCTGGTTGAAGGTCCGACAGTGGACCGGCAATCACCGGACGTCGCAGGACTTCACAAGTATCAGAGCTGCAAGGATGCTAAGCGGATGAGAGTCACCCTTGTGTCGAGGACTTGCCCAGGTACTGACTGCATCGGCAGCTGCCTAGGCACTTTACTGCGTCGTTCGTTGTTGCAAGAGCCCTCCCTGCACTCTTGCTGAGTTTCTTCTTGGGCCTCGGTGTATGGTTAGTTGAGGTGCATCGGGGCACAGGGGAGGTTGCCAAGAAGCTAGTGATCATGCAGGTTGCAAGCGTGCGTGTGTGCACGCGTCGCCTCCGTCAGGCAGCTACTGCACCACTCTTAATGGCTCCAGGGCAAGTGCACCCACCAAGCTGCTAGATTCAGGTTCGACAGCAGGTGCTGTCGTATCTCGGCAGTTGGCACTGGTTCGTGTGTTCATCGTCCCAAGCTGTCGTCGTGTAACGAAGGCGTCGTGTCATTTTCACAGCCTCTGCGACAGCATTGCTACAGATCTTGCCGTGCTGTCGTGCGACATCGTTTGCGGCATCGGACATCTGATACGGTGCAGTTTGTTCGTGTGCCCTCGCGAAGTCGTTGGTGTTGCAGTCGCCAGCATGCAGTGGCCTTCCGTTTTGGCTCTGCAGTTGCACTGCTAGTGAATATGCCGGCTCAATGCCACGAGCTTTCGTGGCGTGGCAGCTAGCATTGGGCAGCCTCCGCGCAGCTTGCACAGCCGGTCGCATAGCGACGGCAGCGTTGTGTCATGCAAGAGTCCCCCTGCAGCAGCGTTGCCTCCGAGTGGGCGGTGCTCTTATCCGAGTACCGCGGCGGTCACTCGCGACCCGATCTTTAAGGTGTCCAGCTCTGTAACAAGATGTCGCAGGTAAATGTTGGTGCACCCGTAATCGCAGGGCGTCACCGGACTTCGCAGATGCCAAGCGGGTGAGTTCTNCACTCGCGACCCGATCTTTAAGGTGTCCAGCTCTGTAACAAGATGTCGCAGGTAAATGTTGGTGCACCCGTAATCGCAGGGCGTCACCGGACTTCGCAGATGCCAAGCGGGTGAGTTCTGAAAGGCGTTTCCGGAGTTTGCCTCGTGGCCCTCTGCGAGAGCCCTGCAGCCTCACCCTTGTCGCGAGGACTTGCCCAGGTACTGACTGCATCGGCAGCTGCCTAGGCACTTTACTGCGTCGTTTGCTTCTGCAAGCAAGAGCTCTTCCGGCACTCTTGCTGAGTTTCTTCTTGGGCTCGGCGTATGGTTAGTTGAGGTGCATCGGAGCACAGGGGAGGTTTGCAAGAAGGTGCAGGCAAGCGCGCGTGTGTGCACACGTCGCCTTTGTCAGGCAGCAACTGCACCGCTCAGAATAGCTCCAGCAGCAACGACATCGCTATGTCATGCAAGGGTCCCCCTGTGGCAATGTTGCCTCGCAGGTGGTGAGCGTACGACGAAGGCATCGTGTCATTTGCACACCACTGCTACAGAAGTTTTGGTCCGCTTGTTGGGCGATATCGTGTTTGGCATGGGAGCTCTCGAGCTGCGCAGTGAACAGGTATGCCGACGTGTGCAGCGCAAATTCTTGCAGTCGCGGCCATGTAATTGGAGATGTTGTTGCCTGCAAGTCCTTTTTGCTCCCGCTTGCAGCGGCTTTGCCTCTTGGCCTGTGGGCAAGTTCGATTCGACACCTGGCACGATTTAGATTCGGCTGCATGCTACGGCTGTTGCGACAGGCGGAACAGCCCTAGGTTGCATGGACCGGTCGGAGCTCTCGTCGTCAACAAGTTCGGGGCAGAGAGTTTTCATTCAAAGCACGTGAGAAGAAAAACGCGTCAGAGGTGGACCAGCTCTGAGAATGGCGGCCCTCTGTGACAGCGTTGAGAGCTGCATCGCAGACTCCGAGGAAGCCCCGAGTCGTGTTGTTGAGCAGTGCTTGGGTGCTTCCCAGTGTTCTGCGTGATGCACTGCAGAAGTTGCAAAATCTAGTGCTTGCAGCCGAGACCTAGGCTGAGCCCAGAGCTCCGGCCACCGGCCTTGAACAGAGCCCGCCCTTCAAGTACCGCCTTCAAGAATGCGCCTCAGAAATCGGCAGGCTCCGCCGCGTCCTCCACTTCCCGCTAGGCCGGTAGCCTGCTCAAGACTCGACAGGACGGATTCGGCCCTTCTCCAGTTGCAGTGATTACTGGCAGTTGAATCTCCCATTCTCCAGACCCTTTTGCGTGTCTGTACCCGTGCCAAACCTGCACCGCAGGTAATGCAGCATCTTGGATGCAAAGCATGTACCTGCCGGCACAGTCTTCATTGTGTTCTGCAAGCATCCACCACCCTGGACCTGCCGACGCCACAAGCTTCGGGAGCTGTTTCTGGCTCAAGTTTGGTCTAGGCGCACCACAGGCGGACTCGGCCCTTGTTTTTGTAAAAGCAGCGACTGCGAGTTTCCATTGTGCCCATCTTTGGCGGTGACCTCCGCATAGAATGCAGGGCTTCTTTTGCTACGTAGCGGCTGCATGATAAGATCATCGTTGAGTCGACGAACGAAGTCACGATGTAAGACACATGGCACTGGCCCAGCCATCATACAATCCCCTGGCTCATCCACACCGTCTTTGGTTTGCAAAGCCATCTAAGACCTCTAGACAGCTGTCGCATGGGCCTCGGTTTCTTGCATTCCTGCAGAGATTCTGGAGCTCCTATGAAGCTGTCGCTCTCGGGGCTCTGGCATAGCTTCTTCCATTGATTTGTGCTGGGTAGCCGCTTATTTGCCTGCACAGACGGAGTATGGCCCAATTTCGCTCTGGGTCAGTGCCACTCGTCCTAGTAACACCAAAGCTGCTCTTAGCTTGTCCGGACTTGACTCACCAACCCATGGGTTGTCCTTGGAACGCACGGTGTGCTTTCGTTTGCACCTCCAGCACCGGCCACCTACCAGAAGTAATTTACCGCAGAAGGTCGCGGCATTCTGCTGTGTCATCGGCCCAGTCGATGATGCAGTGACGGTGAGCGCTGCTCCGCACGTTGGGGCTTGCTGCTCATTCCTCCTGGGCTGCCCGAGCATGCCGGAGTGGCCCAGAACNGTTGCGGGTGCATTTGGGCGCGAATTCGCAAGTTTCAGCAGCCCTCGAGCTCTGGCTGCTTCCGGCTGTAGTGTTGTCGCGTTGTTGGCCCTGGACCCAAATGTCTCCTGCAGTTTCGTCAGGAAGCCTTCTGGCGCCAGTCCATCTCAAGAAGAAAGAGTGCCCACACGCGGCGTTGATGCCTCCGTTCGCTCCATCTTGAGAATGTCCGAGCATGCCGGAGTGGCCCAGAACTCGTGGCAATGCAAGCTCTGCTTCGTTGGCACTTCCTGCACAGGCCAGCTACCAGTACTCGTAATAGTTTATCTTCTGTGTCGGGCTGCTTTCGTGTATCGCAGAATGTCGCAGCATTCTGCTGTGTCATCGGCCCAGTCGATGATGCAGTGACGGTGAGCGCTGCTCCGCACGTTGGGGCTTGCTGCTCATTCCTCCTGGGCTGCCCGAGCATGCCGGAGTGGCCCAGAACNGCATTCTGCTGTGTCATCGGCCCAGTCGATGATGCAGTGACGGTGAGCGCTGCTCCGCACGTTGGGGCTTGCTGCTCATTCCTCCTGGGCTGCCCGAGCATGCCGGAGTGGCCCAGAACTCGTGGCAGCGCAAGCTCTGCTTCGTTGGCACCTCCTGCACAGGCCAGGTAACAGTGATCCTCTGTCTTCTGTTGCGGGTGCATTTGGGCGCGAATTCGCAAGTTTCAGCAGCCCTCGAGCTCTGGCTGCTTCCGGCTGTAGTGTTGTCGCGTTGTTGGCCCTGGACCCAAATGTCTCCTGCAGTTTCGTNGTTGCGGGTGCATTTGGGCGCGAATTCGCAAGTTTCAGCAGCCCTCGAGCTCTGGCTGCTTCCGGCTGTAGTGTTGTCGCGTTGTTGGCCCTGGACCCAAATGTCTCCTGCAGTTTCGTTAGGAAGCCTTCTGGCGCCAGTCCATCTCAAGAAGAAAAGAGTGCCCACACGCGGCGTTGATGCCTCCGTTCGCTCCATCTTGAGAATGTCCGAGCAGCCCTCGACCTTGGCACAGTCGGGAAGGTGTTCTCAAGATCATCTTTTGTTGGTCCTGATGCCCCTCATCTGGGTTGTCTACAGCAGATGCTCGCAACGTTCGCGAGTGGGCTGCCAGAGCTAGCTTCTTCGAGCTGGCAATAATTTGCAAGACTTAGGCCAACCTTTCATTCTGCACTGGAGGAGTAGCCTTCTTCCTTGCCGCGCTTAGCGCACAAGGAAGCAACCTCTACTTGTTTCCAATCACGCAACTTCGCTGGTGTTTTTTTGAATGCGCCCATGCAATGGGCCTCCTGCCAGCCGATCGTAGCAGACCTGGTCGAGGATGCCGGTGTCTGCTAGCTGTTGCTAGCCACTGCTGTGAAGAAATTCATCCACGCAAGGCATACAGCACTCTTGGGAGGCTTTCCGAAGAGAAACGATTTTTGATGCATCCGGAAAACAGGGTGCTGAGTCGCTTGGCCAGCTCGGCCTCTGTCCACCAATGCTGTGTTTTGACTTAGCTTCGGCTTCTTTGCAAGCCCTTAAGACAACCCACGAATCTTGATGCAGGTTTGCCAGCCGTCGGCTGCGACGGATTTTTTTGCTGCCAGAACTTTTTGGCAAGCTTGCTACCATTGTGTCAGCTGGCTTTGTGGTCTAAAGCTTCAGATCCTCCTGTCCCACTGTCTCGAGCCAGCTTTAGAGTCGCCTTTGATCGGCGAAGCGAGGGGACGGCGAGTGCCCTGAACATCTTGGCTTTCGACAGAAGGCCATGTCATTGCCACACACCATGCTAGCATGGGCACCCTGTCCAACTGCCCTTGGGCAGCGGTGTTGGAGGTGACTGTAAGACCTCACCCTGGGTGCCTGCAGTTGCCTCTGCTCTTGGCGTCTAGTTTCGAGCTTTATGAATGACGAGTCCGAAGGGTCATGTCTGGCGCGGAACTCTCATGGGGTTTGTTGCTGAGTCTGCAAATCCAGCGGCCTTCAGCTGAGGCCGCAGCTGAAATGAAGCTCGGCTCTTCTCTCACGGCTTGACAAGACCGTCGAAAAGACCTGCCCAGCGCCAAGAAGTGATAGTCACTGTTTGCTTCTTCGGGGAATGGTCCCTTGAGGTCCCTTGAGGTGTGTACCATTGTATCTTTTCAGGGGTTGCAGCTGCACTCTTTTTCGCAGGCTGGGCCCGTGCTCACTCAAGCGGGGCTCAATCGGCCTCGGGGGAGGGCGGACAGGGACAGTGCTGTGAAGGAATACTCTACCGTTATACAGCTATACCGACATGAGATTGTTTTGCATGGCTGTCTTGCATGTTCGCCCCGGTTGATGTAGACATTTCAGATCAGATTGACCAATCCGGTTAGTTGCTCAGACTACAAACTCCTCCATTGCATGTTGCCTGCAACATATCATACAGCAGTTTCAACACGTTGAGGTGCCATTTGTTCAAACTTTCTCTTTCCATATCCGCCGTGCCTTCTGGCGTGGCCGAGCGGTGGTTCTGCAGCCGTCGCTCTGCGTGCTTTATGCTTTGCATCAGGTGCCTCGGCTGAATTCTGAGGGCTGGGCGATGGTGGCAGACATGTCCACCGATGGTTTGGGTTCTGTGATTTCCCAGAAACATCCAGAAACTCCAAGATGACAGAGAGAGACATGGTGACTCCAGTGTTCCGCTCCAAGCTTGGACTTTCTGGCAGGCGCCGAGGCGCTGCCTCGGCGCCCTTCAGTTTCTCTTTGCTCCATTTCGAAGCCGCCGATGTGGCTCATATCGGCAGCATCCCACGACGAAGACGGCTTATAGCCCTGTCGGTGTCTTACAGTTTCGTGTTGAACATCCCGAAAAGACGCCTGCGAGAATTTGCCCCCCCCGGCCCACCCCCTGAGATGTAACCTGGGCGTGTACCCCCTCGCAAAGCGTACAAGAACACAGGCAACACAGGAGTCTCTTTTTTTACTACAGGCGCACAGCTGTAGATCGTACTCCGCTAGAACCTTGAGCAACAGGCATGGATACATGCAAGTGATATGTGAAACAGACAGGCGGCCTGGATGTGTAACATTCAGTGTTTCAACCAAGCACAAATTTAAAACACGTAGAGCTGCATGGCCGTGAAGTCGGCATTCTACTTGCCTGTTATCGCCCAAGTGAATTAATGGCGGAGTGATTGAGTTAAATGGGTAACTTATGAGTGTCTGTACATCTCAGCCTGGAGATAGCATATATGAAAAAGCAGGACACGCACACGAAGCGCAACGGATCTTCGATCGAAAACTCTTTGCTTGAAAGTTGCCCACATGTTCAGTTACCTCTCCAGATGGAAAGCATACTGCACAGAAAAGGTAGAGCTTAGCTCCACTTGGTGCCAGCAATGGCATAACGCGGCTTGGGAAGTCGCGAGAGTTGTTAGTATCTTATCCTGTGATAAGTATCTCAATCTTTCTGTTGCCGAAAGACCTGAGGAAGTCCCTCTTTCTAAGAAAAGCATCTTCCTATGAAATGGCAAAGCACTCAATATGGATACCTTCTCCTGTGAGAAGCATTCCGTGAAGAACTCAGTCCACAGCCTCGACATCATGATCGCAGGTCCGGTCACGGTGCTCACCACTCCACTGATAGTTGTCTTTCTGAAAGACGACGGTGATCAGTGCGTGGCGAACTGGATCGAACGGCCTAGGATGATGGATAGAAGCTCTAGCGACTGGGAGTCAGAACCTAGTCAGTTCTTCCCCTTGCTCTTGCCTTTGGACTTGCCCTTGGAGGACTTGCCTCCTTGCCACCTTTTGCTTGTGTCCACTTGGAGGTTGCGGGTTCTGGAGGACGTCTAGAGCCAGAAGAAGAAGGCTGAGCCACGGGCCTTGTGCGCCTTCTGTCTCTCCTTGACGGTCGCGGGATTACGGTTCATAGCTCTCATCCTGCTTCCAGAGTATTGGTTCGCATGAACCTCAATGAGAAGCGGAGTGTGAGAATCATAGTCCCGGTCGTTGAGGAGATAGGCTGCACTTGTAGAGTTCAGAAGCCATTCGGAAACATTCACCTTAAATTCCTGCTTCCCTGAATGAGTCAATGCCCATTGATCACCATCCATGCTGTGGCCCCACTCGAAAGCTGTGGCCACCAAAGGATCGAGACCAGGAAAGGTGCTCCAGCCAGGATGAGTGCAATCCTTGTAAGGTTTGCCTCCCAAAAGGTCCTCGTACTGCTTCGGAAGACACAGACTGTTTGCGGAAACATGCTGTGCTCTGGGAAAGCACAGATGTGGACTTTGTGGTGCTTTAGCCCACGCCTCAAGAAAATCATCTAAGAGACTCCGGTACATCTCACCACGGATGTCCATCGATTCTTGTTTCCGTCCCGTGGCCCTATACAAGGCTATATTTGCATCACCACCGAGCAAGTCGACCTGGTAGTGAAGACAGTCTGCAAACATCGTACCCAAAGCTTCATGCGCAAGTGCTACTTTTGTTGCTGCGATGACGTTGTTCAGATGGAACATGCATACACGGATCCTGTCTGAACCCGCCCTTGTGAGACAGTTGGTCAAAGCGGACTTCGGAAAATCATCTCTGTTCCCTTGTTGGCCAATTGGGAGAGTTTTGCCATAGATGATCTCCACGATCATGTAGGTCAGAGGAAGAGCATCATGGGCTTCCCCGACCAGTGTCGAGCCTGCCAGTGTCTTCATGCTCTCGCGAGCAAAGTTAGTTCTGCTTCCGATCATGATGTCACCAGAGCGATATCTAATACCACTCCGTCCACGATCTCGCAAGAACTCTAACTCCTGCTGGTTGATTTCCGAAGCTTCGCATGCCATAAACAAATGCGACTTGCTTTGGGCCAATGACTTCACCAAGGAACCTTTTGAAGGTCGGCTGTAGTCATAATCGAGGTGTTGTGAGAAGGCAGACGGAGCTGTCTGCTTTCTGCCCCGAACGAAGCTGCCAAGGTTGACGATGAGAGCAGCATATTTTGACTTGCGTGTGAAAACTGGTACAGAGCCGTCTTCTGCAAGGCCAAAACGATGAAGCTGAGGGCTCAGTATCTTATCCAGTGATAAGTCTCCGATATCCTCTTCATCCACACCAGCTGCGAGGAAGTAGTGAAGCATCGCGTTCATCAATTCCTCTCTTTGTTGCTGGATTGTCGCTCTCAGACAGTTCCTTGACCCTCTCTTGAAGAGCTTCTAGAACTTCCAAGGCAGTCTCCTTGACATCCGAAGCTTTCTCCATGAGCTGGTCATCGACGGTGCTACGAACGTCACCGGAGCGGAAGACGACGTCTCCCTTGCTTGGGCGTCGACTGTAGATGGGATCCATGCGGCACAGTTGCCTGAAGAGGTCGCCCTCGCTGAGAGTGTAATTCACTCTGGGATGCGGATCTGCATCGACACGCCACGCCATATGTTGAACCTGGAAGGCGCTGACAAGTTCGTCTCTGATGCCAGTGTGATAAAGACCATTTGTGGAGTATCCATCCTTCTGCTCGACGAGCATCATTCGCGTTCTCCATGTTCTCGAATGCCTTCTCATTCTTTTCCTCGGCTCTGGCGGCTGCCTTGAACGCCTCTGGGTCAACGATATTCTTCACCCTTCCCCAGATGCCTTGGTCATGAAGACCGTCATCTCTCTCGGGTGAAATGTCAAGCGGCATGGATTCCTCACCCTGTGGTGAGCCTTCCGGTGCCATGGCCTCGTCGTTGAACTCCTCTGTAGCGCCCATATGCTCGTCCTTGGTTTCCGATTCCTCCCTTTGAGGAGAGCTTTCGGCTGGTTCGACCTTCACTCCAGATGCCTCTTCCTGTGGAGAGCTTTCTGGAGCTTCAGTCTCCATCGGCGCATCAGGTGCTTCTGTCTTTGCAGTATCAGGCATCTCACCCTGAGGTAAGTCCCCTCCCGGTACCGGCCTCCGGGAGGCTGCGACGGAGGATCACCACCTGTGTCTAAATTTGTCTAAATCAATGGGATCATCATCAAGATTCGGTTCTGGCTGTTGACCCTGTGGTGGTGGCATATCCTCATCATCCACTGGCATATCGCCATGCGGATCCTCATAACCTGGATAGTCGGATAGTCCATTTCTTCTCCACAGCCGGTGGCTGCGGCGGCATGTCAGGAGCAGGTGTTGGTTGGTCCGTGAAATCTAATCCAACATCTGGCCCCCGATGTGCAGTTGAACCTTTCGACTCGTTCCAGAAAACAGTCATGCACCAACTGCTCGCTTGCATATCCTTGAGGCAAGGAAGGAGCTGCGACATCGTGAGCAAAACACATGATCATGGTCACCCCTGTTCCACAAAATAACAACAGCAGCAGGATGACGATGAATCAAGGGCAAGGGTTTATCAAAGGTCCCCCTGTAAACATTACAATACTCAAATTCCAAGTAAGGAAGCGTAAGGACTCTGACTCCTTTAATTTAGTCATGGGCCGCAAAGCGGCAGCATCTGGAGACGTGGTCGTGTGAACTTCCAACTCAATGCCAGGAAGAAGATTGTCAATGTACATCAGGGTTTGAACCAGCGACGATATCACAAATCGCTGTGGAGCGACAAACCGAAGGGAGTCCGGAAGCTTGCCTTTGGAGTTATTCGACAACATTGAATACTCGTCTGCTAAAGGAAGAACTGGCAGTGCCTCCGAATTCCTCTCTGATCGCAAACACAACGCACACAAAGCTCCATCCTCAAAGTCTTCAAAGATGTCTTCAAACAGATAGGCCTGTCTCTGATCAGATCGGTTATCGCCTACAATGCCTACAAGACAAGTGGACAACAACACGGCGAACCTCGGATCTAACGTCTTATCTGAATCATAGCCTTCGTCGAGCGATTCAAGACGATTCAGCGATCCTTCAGGAAGGTTCGTGAGGAAAGAAATCTCACCATGCTGCCGTTCCCCCTTATTCTTGAAGGTAGCAAAAGTCATGCTGTTTCACAACTTCAGGGAGTGACAACACTGAGACAACCAAAACCCAGAATGAGCAGGGTTCATGATGGTAACAAAGTGTCCTCTGTCATCCTGCCAGCGACAAAGCCAAACGGCACGTTGTGCTTTCTGTGACCACTGAGCAGGAATGACAGGGTGAATGATGATGTGATTCGGCTCAGCCGCTAAGATCACTTGCCATGCAGATTCAATAGAAGATTGAATCTTCTTGGCAGTCCATTCACCAAACTCAGCAGGTTCACTCGCCGCAAGACCAGAATGAACGGCACAATCCGGGAGTCCTGTGAGGTGAGGCGAGATCTCAACGAAATCGCTCTTACCTGAAGTGAGAGGATGACAACAGATCTCATGCTCATAGCAGTGTCCTGAGATAGCACGGTCTAAAATCTTCTGTCCAAGACGTTCGAGTGCCTCATCCTGAGATGAGCTTCTCGTACCATCGTCACGTACCTCTGATTGTTCAGAGCTTCGTGAATCATCAGACTTCAGAGGAATAGCCACATCGTGCCATGGATCACCGTCGCGTCTCACCTTCGACTGATTCACTCGAAGCACAGCGCGATGGACCTCAACCAACACCATAGCACCTTCCTGCGACACAACAATTCCTCTGACCCATCTGCCTTCAGACTTCTTCTTAGACTCATCCTTGTGCCAAACAAACACACGATCTCCTTTCTGATAGGGCCGATGGGGACCGTCCGACGGCATAACCCCGTCGAGCAAGATCCTTCCTGAGATCAAGTGATTGTCGGGCCTCCTGATGAGCCCTCATGGCAATACGCTGCAAGTCCAAAGTGGTACGGTCCTCATCTGAAGGATTAGCTGAGAGTTGTCAGGAGTGCTTGTCTGCACATCAAACAGATCAGGTGGTCTTCTTCCGGTAGCTATCTGCAGAGGAGAATAGCCTGAAACTGCCAGCTGACAATTCCTAGCCCAAGCCACCTTCTTCACTGCTTGACGAACAGTGACCTTCTCAGCATAACCCTCGTCAGCCAGGGCCTTTGCCATGATCGACCATGTTCGCTTGAACAAACGAACTGCGGTCTCGGCACGATTCGGCCAAGGAGTACGAGGTCCACAAGGATAAAGAATACTCCCATGGAACTTGTAATATGCCATGAATGGGTCGGTGAAGAATGCTTGATCTCCAACAATTCCTTTAGGAACACAATTGTTCTCTTCAGTCCATTAACGAAAAGCTCCCAGAGTCTCCGGCGCTCCAGACTCGTAATGGCCGTAGCCCACAGGAGATTCGACGCACCGTCAATGATAACCAAGGTGAGGTAAGCCTTGTTGCCAAACTTGATTTCTTCGTGATCAACAAAAATTAGATCCCCGAATGATGATGCTCGCAACCCTGCGATTCTGGCTCGCGGAGGCGTCGGCATTGAGGTGCTGCAAACACGACAGCCTTTGACTATGCGGTCGTACTTGTCGTAGATCTCTCCTGGCAGCCCAAGCATGCTGGTCCTTCGTCGAAACTGAGCTGAACTCATGTGGTAATGCTTCACATGCAACTTGTACAACTCAACATCGTTGTTCAACTTTTCTAACATGTGTTGATACTGCGGAGAGGCTCTTGAGACCTCTTGGCCAGGCAATGGAAGCGCAATCCTCCTAGGTTCTAGCGATGAGACCTCGGGTGCTCCTCGTGGAACCTCTTCTGTATCTCCTGGAAGAGAGGGGTCGCTGTCTTGAAGATCCGGGTCAGGAGGAGCTGCTACCTTGGGTTCCGTTCCCTGTGGAACGCTTCCCTTGGTACGAACTCTCCTTCTAACCGGTACCGTTCCTTGTGGAAAGCGTCCGCTCCTGTTCTCCTTAAGCTGTCTTCAGGCTTACCTTTGCTAATGATATCCTCTGGTGATCCCTTCTTGCCTCTGGCAGGATCACAAACCTTAGGTACCAAGATCTTACTCTCGATACCGCCAGCAAGTATCCTAAAGATGGTCCTACCTTTCCAAGACTCAGTAGACTTGGCCGTAGGAAGCTCACCGGAACGCCAATCATCTTCCTTGACAACACTCTTGCCCTTGTGGAATTCCATGATCGTCTTGCGCCTGGTGTCCAGGAACTCCAATGGAATTGGCGTGAATCCATCCTTGGGCTCGTACTTCGCCTTCCTCATCTGCTTGTGAACGCGAATCAACTCCATGTTGGCTTCACCAATCACCCACTCATCATCCGTTGCAACAGCGAGTTTCTCGGCTTCCCTGGGTCTTCTGATGGAACCCATACTCGTAATGCGTAAAGTAGGTGAGGAAGCTCGACTTCTTGTGCTTGTCGAAACGAACGTTCCACATGAGACGGCTTAGATCTAGAAGGTCGAGTACGAGGTGTGAGCTAGGTGCCACCTTGAGCATCACATCCCAAATACCCAGTACAGGACTGCTGAGCAATGCCTTGTCCGGATGGAGTTCAAAGTGGAAATTGAGATTGCGCATCTGCGGCAAGGACATGAGAATGGGAACATGACCTTGTTCGACGATGTCAAACTCCGTGGACTGGACAACGTACTCCCGGTCGTACATGCACACAACCAGCTTCTGGTTGCACTTGGTAGACTCGGAGTTGGCAAAGGTGAACTGAGACGTGGTGGTCTCAGCGATGTGATACCAGATCCCACAGTCGGGATTCTGGTCGCAGAACTTCATAAGGTCCTCGCCCTTGTGCATCCCAAATCCAAAACCATTGAAGTTGGCGTGAGGGGCTGAGCGATGAAGGAGGTCTGCTCTTCGGTCGTGGCCATGAAAGAAAAGTTCAAAGGGTTCATGTGGTCAACGTAGAACGTTGTAGCAGTTGTGGTACTGCTCTGGGCAGCATCTGCAAGCTGGGCTGTTCCATCCTTGGAACCGGACTTCCCGTCCTTTCCATCCTTTCCAGACTTGCCTTTTCCTTTGCCCTTCTTACCTTTCTTTCCTTTTCCTTTGGCTGCATAGGCTTCCTCGAACTCATACCAGGAGCAGTCATCCCATGATTGATCATGCCATTGACCGTCCTGCCGTTGTCCTTCGCCCTGCCAAGCACCTGTCTGATCATCGGCAAGGTTCGACCTGCCTTTCCTCTTCTTGAAGAAGCGTTTTCCTCCGGATCCTTTGCCGCCTTTGCCTTTTCCTTGCCGGCGGCCTCCTTTGAATCCTCTTTTCATCTTTCTTCCTTGGAAACGCCTCTGGAACCATGTGTAGTTCTCCTCGTCGTAGACCCAGAAGGTGTCCTCATCCGCTTCATGGAAACCTTCCTCTTCATCCTCGACCCAATATCCTTCGTGATTGTCCAGGTAGCCCTCATCGATCGCAAGAAATTACCACCATGACCGGAAGGAGCGAGGAGAGGATTGTCGACGGAAGTCTTGGTCGTGCAAAAGATCTCGAGGTAAACTTCCCGAACTTCATTGAGGCGGTAGTCAGCAAGCGCACGGTTCCGATGGGCCATCAACGATGTCAATACCTGTCGCTGATCCTGCGTGAGGTCGGACAGAGAGACAAAGATGAGTGCAACGAGGTTGGCTGTAATCGGAATGGTCCGCGCATGCTGATCTCTTCGCCGATCATTGGCTCGTTCCATCGCCGCCTCGGGAGTAATGTCTGTTTGTTCAAAAAGCAGGGAGTCCTGCAATAAAAGCTCGGGCCTCAGCATTATCCGGGTCCGTGATTGGAAGATAGGAATCATTCCAGGCTTCCTGCATTCTCTGAACAGAGAGCGGAAATCTGGTAATCCAACGACGCATGTCTCCATTACCGCGGTGCAAGTTCATGAACTGCTGGAAGCGATAGAGGAATACATTGGCCGCGCCCTTCACGAAAAGGGGCCGCAGAAAACTCTTGAAGTACTTGACTCCGGTGTTTGGGTCCTGCAGACGCTCTCGATCAAGAAGCCGTTTGTGGATTGCTGCTTCACCTTCTAGACGGTTTCGCAGAGCTGGTCCTCTCTTGTCATTGTCCAACTGCGTGATAACGTACCACATCGATCGCATCCTCATAGGCGAACCAGCTACTTCGCCCATCGTAAGACGGCGGTACTTTTGTGGTCACCTGCTGAAAAGCTGAGAGACGGTGCAACTCATTGAGATGACGATGATTCGTCGCATAAGATTCACTTCCATGAAGGAGGTAATCTTCATCTCCTTCGCCATGCTCAAACGGCGAAGCAGAGTGGCTAGCCATTGCGCCATCCTTGGATCGAGCCCCAGGAGATTCTTCTTCCGGTTATCTTCACCAGTGCGAAGTATACCGGAGAAGTTCCGGTAACCTTCACCTGTGTGAAGCACAACGGGGATCCGGTTGCCTCCACCAGAATGGCGTACCAACGGGTACCTCCACCAGTGTGAAGCTTCCCGTTTCCCGGGAGCTCCACTACCACGTTGAGATGTAACCTGGGCGTGTATCCCCTCGCAAAGCGTACAGGAACACAGGCAACACAGGAGTCTCTTTTCACTACAGGCTAGAACCTTGAGCAACAGGCACGGATACATGCAAATGATACGTGAAACAGACAGGCACCTGGATGTGTAACATTCAGTGATTCACCCCCTCCCACTACCCCGATCCCGTTTTCCCCTCGCCCTTCATATTCGCAGCCCAGCCTTGCTCCTGGTTCCCTGAAGAAGCCTTTAGGAATACTTTTCGGCACGCCTGGGTCTTACGCTCTTTGCGTCCTTCTTGTCTTGGTCCTGCTTTTTCTGGGTTTCTTGCCTGGCTTGTTACGACGAGTCACGAACGAGCCCCTAAACCCTGGAGACCCTTGCTTCATATTGAAGACACGGGGGGGGGGGTTTGCATTATTTTTTTAAAGCGTCTACATGAAGCTTACACTCCGGCTGGTCCGTGCAGGCAGAAGTGCGTGGCTCCGGGCTTCATCCATCTGCCTGGGGGCTACAGCCAGGTCTTTGGCACACTGCTGCGATCTAGGCACCTCTGTCAACAACAAGATGCAATGTTTTGGTCGGTTCCAGCCAAAGTTTCCACCCATCCATACATCCATCCGTCCGCACATATATGCCCACATGCCTACATACTATCATACCTGCATGCATAGTAACATGCATGATAGATAGATACATGCATGCATGCATGCATGCACGCACAAACATTCACACACACACACACAGCCAGGGTGCGTGCGTGTGCTCCATGCGCCACACACGTATAGATGTTGTTCTACAGCTCTAACAATATGTTTATGTGCCTCCCCGTCTATTTGTCTATCTGTCGGTCGGTCTGCCTCTGTTTCCCTCTGTGCGCACACATGCATATACTCAGTTTGTAATGCCAGTAGTCATATGTGTCACAAATGAGCTGCATCTAGCGCTTGTAACATGCAGGAAGTGCTTGGTATGATATGCATTGATGCATGTAATGCACTCAATGTGTCTGATGCAGGTACGGTATGTCGCACGTAATACCCGTAAGGTGTCCATGCACGTTATGTATGTTGTGCATGTGAGGTATGCAGTGTATGTAAAGATGAAGTTGATGCACAAACCTTATGTAATGTGTTATATGCGATGCATGTCTGTGTGTGTGAACTTGCGTCATGCAAGGCATGTATGCAGTGTATATGTCAGGGCATACCCTGCAGATAGAAGTGATTAAGCTAATCGCTGGTTTCTTGAGGGTTTGGAGCAAAATCAGACCTTGCTGTGCCACGGTGTGACATGCTTCCTCAGCCACTGGCAGGAATGAGTAACGACAACAGGTTAGGCTCATATCGCTTTACTTCCGAAGTTCCCATGATAGAGATGTACCCAGAGGATCCCGACCATGACATGACGTGCGATTACACCTTACCAGCATTCCAGGTCGTGACTGTCGCATCCAAGGATTCTCGGGCATCAGCATGCTGCAAAGCGCTGCAGCATGAGCTCCTCTGGTTGATGATGGCTGGTGCTTCGCAGCTTCTTCATAGCACATGAGGCCGAAGAGTAGTGCGTGCGCTCACGAGACTCTTCTTTCTTTTTGCTTGCTAGCCGAGGCTGAAGGACCATGATCTGGTCATGCATGATGACCAGCGGCACTCGTAGAAGGCAGTTCCCGTACAGAGCCCACAGCTGCGCAATGATACGGTCGGCATGTGGGGAGGATTGATGGTCCTGCCCAGACTTCCCATCATTATGCCGCAAAAAAAGAATTGACCCGATCCTCAGTACCGGAAATCTCCAGTATATCTAGCCAGCAATGATGGTCACAGAATGCAAGTAGCGCAGAGGCGTGCCCGGCAAGATCAACAGTCAAGACCTGCCACCGTGTGGCTGAGGTCGAGGGTTCTGGAATTCATGTTCGGGCCTTGCCGAGCGCAGCCGCCATCAAAGAACGGTTTCTGGCTGGGCATCATGGGTGTATCGGCTCCAACGGAAAGTTCAATCTGCTGCTTGGTCTCGCGTTTCCAAGTGAGTGATCCTGGAGATGATCCGGTGAGTGTGAAACGCAGAGCTGTGGTTTCGATGGCGCACATCAAACCAAAGAGGTATCCCTGTCCCACGAGGTCTCGCATGCAAACAATCTGTGGGTTGGGAGGCAGGTTTGTACGAGTTTTAAGACGAGGCCTTCCCTGACCTGTAGTGTAGGGGTTTGTAGGTATGTCCAGTCCGGATAGCTTATCAACGCTGCTCCCTTTCCGGGGCAGGCGTCACACCCTTGTCTTCAATCTGTTTCGAGCAAAAGCTCGGTGGACTACCTGTCGAAACCCCTTGTTGCCATGCAGGAATTNGGATAGCTTATCAACGCTGCTCCCTTTCCGGGGCAGGCGTCACACCCTTGTCTTCAATCTGTTTCGAGCAAAAGCTCGGTGGACTACCTGTCGAAACCCCTTGTTGCCATGCAGGAATTCCATCTTGGAAAACCAGTCACAGAGCTTTTTGTCGTGATCCCTTGAGGTTTGCAAACAGCTTCTTCACTTCGCGACAACTGAGTGAAGTCTCGACCGAAGCAGTACATGTGCAGGTTTTGAGCAATATCTGCTGGCATGGAGTTTTGCAGCCTGTCCCGGCGACAACACGGTGATAAGGACGAGCATGCCATGTGCCTTGCCCGATAATCCTTTGGCGGTGGACCCGTGCAATTGCCGCAATGACCGGGTCAACATCTGCTGACTGCGCCGTTAACTTGCGGGGCGTGTCGTTTCTCTGCGAGCTTCTGCTGAGTGGCATGTTCGAAAAGCTACTGCTGATCAGTAGGTCCCACGATTGTTCGAGAAGGCTTGCGGTAATTCACGTGGCTTCTAACCTTTGCAAGTTTGTTGCCTCGGTGCGGTTCTGCCAGGATCGCCGGCCTGGAGTTAGCCAAGTGTATTCCAAGGCAGGCACCTAACGACAAACAGAATGGTCTCGTAAAGAGAGTCGCGTAGTTGCGGCAAAACTATGCTGCGGACATCGAAGCTGCTCCAACATGCCTGTGTTTTGCGAAACAATGTCATCCTCCGGCGAGAAGCCGCGGATGATCATGGTTGAGAGCTGGCGGGGTGGGCCTCTCCTGACTGATGGGATGCTGCTCCATCGCCCTCCAGACCCGCGAGGATCGATTCATCCCAGGAGCCTGAGCCGTCATCCACGGTGTGCTGTCNTGGTTGAGAGCTGGCGGGGTGGGCCTCTCCTGACTGATGGGATGCTGCTCCATCGCCCTCCAGACCCGCGAGGATCGATTCATCCCAGGAGCCTGAGCCGTCATCCACGGTGTGCTGTCGACCCTGTGGTGGAGAAGGCGGTGCTGTGTTGGCGTCTCGACTCTGTTGCCTGCACTGTCTGTCGGACCCGGCTGTGGCTTACCGAGCGATCGTCTGGTGTGGCCTTGGAGTGTAGCGGAAGCTACAGCTAGTGAATCATGGCTCAGGCTGTCAGCAGGGCAAGGTGGTTCTGCACTTTTCCTGACTGATGTGTGATCTGGGTTGCCAGAGCCCACAAGAAGCGACACTCTGCTTGCAGAACTGCCGTTCTCGCCTGCATGGATTTGCATTTATGTATCTTGTTATTCGGCAGCCCACGGAGGAGGACACCTTGCAGAAATCGCTCTGCTAGCGAGAGAGGAGCAGNGTTCTCGCCTGCATGGATTTGCATTTATGTATCTTGTTATTCGGCAGCCCACGGAGGAGGACACCTTGCAGAAATCGCTCTGCTAGCGAGAGAGGAGCAGCAGGACACGTATGCCAGGTTTGTAGCTATCCATACCCTTGTCTAAGGTTGAAGACTGCTCACCTCGACCTAGACGAGGGGGACAGCGGATCCTCGTGGCACCCCAGTTTGCGTCCGCAAGTACTCGGTAAGCAGAGTGACCGAATGGATGGTCACATGAAGGGGACCTAAGGACCTAAGCTTCCTTTCCATAAGATGGAGGCTCTTGAGGAAGACGGCACCAACCGAGGATCGCAGTGTCTGCTCAGTCGCCACCTACTCGCAGCTGTCACCTGCGTCACGCCCGTAGCCCGTAGTTGCTTAGGTCCTTGCACTNNNCACTTTGAGCTAGCTTACTGACCAGGAGGGAAAGGTACAGAGTTGGATGGCACAGCACAGGCTTGACAGCTTAGAGAAAGCGCGGCGTGAGTGGCGGTCGTGCGTGTCAGCAGATCAAAACCTTGTCTCATCAATGGCCAACAAGACGTGAGACCAAGAGTCCATCTTAATACACTCCTGCCCAGTATACCGCGATGCAGGCACCAATGCGAATTTGATTTACAGCAAATGAATCTGCTGCTGGATCTCGCGTTTCCAAGTGAGTGATCCTGGAGATGACCCGATGAGTCTGAAACGCAGAGCTGTGGTTTCGATGGTGCACATCAAACCAAAGAGCAGTCCCTGTCCTACGAGGTCTCACATGCGAACAATCTTTGGGTCGGGACGCAAGTTTGTACGAGTTTCAAGACGGGGCCTACCCTGACCTGTAGTTTAGAGGTTTGTAAGTATGTCCGGTCCGGATCGCTTGTCAGCGTTGCTCCCTTTCCGGCACAGTCGGGATAGGGCTTCGAAGGGGGCTTCAAAGCCTTCTCGAAGACCACCGGGTCCCACCGGGTCCCATCCGGGTCCCATCTAGTCCACCCGGGTCCCATTCTTCCAGGGCCGGGTCCCACACCCCATTTAGGTTCAAAAAGTTTAAATATGCATGGTTTCTGTGCATGGAGCTGCCTTTAACGTTGTAGTCCGTCCCAAACGGTGTCGCACTTCCTCAATGAAAACATGCATGAATCAAAAATTCGGGAAGGATCTGGGACCCTTCACGAAGAGGGGGCTTCAGCACTGAAGGGCTTGAAGCCCTTCGAAGCCCCCCTTTCAAGCCCCCCTTGAAGCCTTCCTCAACCTGTTTCGAGCAAAAGCTCGGTGGACTACCTGTGGAAACCCCTTGTTGCCATGCAGGAATTCCATCTTCGCAAACCAGTCACAGAGCTTTTTTGTCGTGATCCCTTGAGGTTTGCAAACAGCTTCTTCACTTTGCGACAACTGAGTGAAGTCTCGACCGAAGCAGTACATCTGCAGGTTTTGCGTGGCTTCTAACCTGTGCAAGTTTGTTGCCAGCTGGCTTCAGAACACGTGAGGGCAGTTCGGGTCCTGTGGCTCTGCCAGGATCGCCGGCCTGGCACTAGCCGTCACTAGCCACGAGCCGGACTCCATCGAGGAGGAGCTCGGCCTGTTGTGCAGCTTCGCTATCGTGAACTTCCGTGAGGAGTGAGGAGCTTTGCTCTGGGAGCCTGCACGCGGAACCTGAACGGGGCCGTTCGTGAGCTGCACAACGGCAAGGTGTCCCCGATGCCCACGGCGGCTTGTGTCCAGGCACCCGCACTCAGGAGCCTCACGTCCGGCATTTGGCCTGTCGCGTCGGGAGGCGAGCGCGGAGGAAGCGCCCACTTTGGGCAGAGAGTCGGCAACGGCCGGCAGAATCAAGAGGATGTGTTCTTTCAACGGTCGCCCGAGTGACGCTCCAGCAAAGCATTGCCCCGTCGGTGGCATGTGTGTCAGCGTGCTGGTCGGCGGACGAGGTCTTCAGACCTGCGGTCAGCAACCTCATCGCTTGAGATCTACGTGGAGGCTCTTGAGGAAGACGGCACCAACCGAGGATCGCAGTGTCTGCTCAGTCGCCACCTACTCGCAGCTGTCACCTGCGTCACGCCCGTAGCCCGTAGTTGCTTAGGTCCTTGCACT